>CATKUP010000799.1:0-64000 GCA_949786385.1 Onychomys leucogaster
CCTGTTGGAAGACACAGAGCCTGGGATTTAACTCCATTTCTGAAGGAAAACACACAGCACAGTTGTCATCAGTGAAACACACTCTGCTTTAGAGCAAGAAGCACTGTTGCTGTCTAGTGTCTCTAATACAGAAGGGAACGTGAGTGTGCTCAGAACAAAAAAAACGGTGTTTCCTACACATATGGAGCATTGCTAGTTCAACTCTGCACTGAAACTGATACAAACCACACTTCTTCTAACATCCAATGCTTTTCCGTTAAGAGCAAGAAACGGGTGAGCTTTGTAAACGATTTATATTCATTTGAGCTGAAAAGTGACTGCGTTTAACTGAAATGATGACTTGCTTGTAGGAAGACACAGAGCCTGGGATTTAACTCCCTTTGTGAAGAGAAACACACAGCACAGTTTTCATCGATGAAACACAGTCTGCTTTAGAGCAAGAAGCATGCTCTTGCTTTCTAGAGTCTCTAATACAGCAGGAAACGTGAGTGTGCTCAGAAGAAAAGAACGGTGTTTCCTACACATACAGACCATATGTAGTCCAACTCTGCTTCTGAAACTGATACAAAACACAAGTTATCTAACATGCAATGCTTTTCAGTTAAGAGCAAGAAACGTGTGAGGTTTGTAAAAAAATTTATATTCATTTGAGCTGAAAAGTGTCTGCGTTTACCTGAAATGATGTCTTGCTTGTAGTTAGATACAGAGCCTGGGATTTAACTCCATTTCTGAAGGGAAACAAACAGCACAGTTTTCATCGATGAAACACAGTCTGCTTTAGAGCAAGAAGCACGCTCTTGCTTACTAGAGTCTCTAATACAGCAGGAAACGTGAGTGTGCTCCAAACAAAACAACGGTGTTTCCTACACATACAGATCATATGTAGACCAACTGTGCTTCTGAAACTGATACAAACCACAGTACTTCTAATATCCAATGCTTTTCAGTTAGAGCAAGAAACGTGTGAGCTACGTAAACGATATAGCTTTGTTTGAGCTGAAAGGTGACTGTGTTTACCTGAAACAAAGTCTTGCCTGTAGGAAGACACAGAGCCTAGGATTCAACTCCTTTTCTGAAGGGAAACACACAGCACAGTTTTCATCGATGAAACACAGTCTGCTTTGGAGCAAGAAGCACGCTCTTGCTTACTAGAGTCTCTAATACAGCAGGAAACGTGAGTGTGCTCAGAACAAAAGAATGGTGTTTCTTACACATATGGACCATTGCTAGTTCAACTCTGATTCTGAAACTGATACAAACCACAGTTCATCTAATATCCAATGCTTTTCAGTTGGAGCAAGAAACGAGTGAGCTACGCAAACAATATAGCTTTGTTTGAGCTGAAAGGTGACTGAGTTTACCTGAAACGAAGTCTTGCCTATAGGAAGACACAGAGCCTGGGATTTAACTCCATTTCTGAAGGGAAACACACAGCACAGTTGTCATCCGTGAAACACACTATGCTTTAGTACAAGAAGCATGCTCTTGCTTTCTAGGGTCTCTAATAGAGCCAGAAACTTGAGGGTACTCAGAACAAAAGAACGGGGTTTCCTACACATAGGGACCATTGCTAGTTCAACTCTGCTTGTGATACTGATACAAACCACAGGTCCTCTAACATCTAATGCTTTACATTTAAGATCAAGAAATGTGTGAGCTACTTGAACGATGTAGCTTTGTTTGAGGTGAAGAGTGACTGAGTTTACCTGAATCGAAGTTTTGCCTGTAGGAAGACACAGAGCCTGGGATTTAACTCCATTTCTGAAGGAAAACACACAGCACAGTTGTCATCAGTGAAACACACTCTGCTTTAGAGCAAGAAGCACTGTTGCTGTCTAGTGTCTCTAATACAGAAGGGAACGTGAGTGTGCTCAGAACAAAAAAAAACGGTGTTTCCTACACATATGGAGCATTGCTAGTTCAACTCTGCACTGAAACTGATACAAACCACACTTCTTCTAACATCCAATGCTTTTCCGTTAAGAGCAAGAAACGTGTGAGCTTTGTAAACGATTTATATTCATTTGAGCTGAAAAGTGACTGCGTTTAACTGAAATGATGACTTGCTTGTAGGAAGACACAGAGCCTGGGATTTAACTCCCTTTGTGAAGGGAAACACACAGCACAGTTTTCATCGATGAAACACAGTCTGCTTTAGAGCAAGAAGCACGCTCTTGCTTTCTAAGTGTCTCTAATACAGCAGGATACGTGACTGTGGTCAGAACAAAATAATGGTGCTTCCTACACATACAGACCATTGCTAGTTCAACTCTGCTTCTGAAACTGATACAAACCACAAGTCATCTAACATCCAACGCTTTTCAGTTAAGAGCAAGAAACTTGTGAGGTTCGTAAAAAAATTTATATTCATTTGAGCTGAAAAGTGTCTGCGTTTACCTGAAATGATGTCTTGCTTGTAGTTAGATTCAGAGCCTAGGATTTAACTCCTTTTCTGAAGGGAAACACACAGCACAGTTGTCATCCGTGAAACACACATTGATTTAGAGCAAGAAGCACGCTCTTGCTTTCTAAAGTCTCTCATACAGCAGGAAGCGTGAGTGTGCTCAGAACAAAAGAACGGTGTTTCTTACACGTATGGACCATTGCTAGTTCAAGGCTGCTTCTGAAACTGATACAAACCACAAGTCATCTAAAATCCAATGCTTTTCAGTTAAGAGTGAGAGAGAATGTGAGCCTCGAGAACATGTAGCTTCCTTTGAGCTGAAATGTGACTTTGTTTACCTGAAAAGATGTCTTGCTTTTAGGAAGACACAGAGCCCGGAGTTTAACTCCATTCCTGAAGGGAAACACACAGCACAGTTCTCATCCATGAAACACACTTTGCTTTTGAGCAAGAAGCACGCTCTTGCTCTCTAAGTGTCTCTAATACAGCAGGATACGTGACTGTGGACAGAACAAAATAATGGTGCTTCCTACACATACGGACCATTGCTAGTTCAACTCTGCTTCTGAAACTGATACAAACCACAAGTCATCTAACATCCAACGCTTTTCAGTTAAGAGCAAGAAACTTGTGAGGTTCGTAAAAAAATTTATATTCATTTGAGCTGAAAAGTGTCTGCGTTTACCTGAAATGATGTCTTGCTTGTAGTTAGATACAGAGCCTGGGATTTAACTCCATTTCTGAAGGGAAACAAACAGCACAGTTTTCATCGATGAAACACAGTCTGCTTTAGAGCAAGAAGCACGCTCTTGCTTACTAGAGTCTCTAATACAGCAGGAAACGTGAGTGTGCTCCAAACAAAAGAACGGTGTTTCCTACACATACAGACCATATGTAGACCAACTGTGCTTCTGAAACTGATACAAACCACAGTACCTCTAATATCCAATTCTTTTCAGTTAGAGCAAGAAACGTGTGAGCTACGTAAACGCTATAGCTTTGTTTGAGCTGAAAGGTGACTGTGTTTACCTGAAACGAAGTCTTGCCTGTGGGAAGACACAGAGCCTAGGATTTAACTCCTTTTCTGAAGGGAAACACACAGCACAGTTGTCATCCGTGAAACACACATTGATTTAGAGCAAGAAGCACGCTCTTGCTTTCTAAAGTCTCTCATACAGCAGGAAGCGTGAGTGTGCTCAGAACAAAAGAACGGTGTTTCTTACACGTACGGACCATTGCTAGTTCAAGGCTGCTTCTGAAACTGATACAAACCACAAGTCATCTAAAATCCAATGCTTTTCAGTTAAGAGTGAGAGAGACATGTGAGCCTCGAGAACATGTAGCTTCCTTTGAGCTGAAATGTGACTTTGTTTACCTGAAAAGATGTCTTGCTTTTAGGAAGACACAGAGCCCGGAGTTTAACTCCATTCCTGAAGGGAAACACACAGCACAGTTCTCATCCATGAAACACACTTTGCTTTTGAGCAAGAAGCACGCTCTTGCTTTCTAAGTGTCTCTAATACAGCAGGATACGTGACTGTGGACAGAACAAAATAATGGTGCTTCCTACACATACGGATCATTGCTAGTTCAACTCTGCTTCTGAAACTGATACAAACCACAAGTCATCTAACATTCAACGCTTTTCAGTTAAGAGCAAGAAACGTGTGAGCTTTGTAAACGATTTATATTCACTTGAGCTGAAAAGTGACTGCCTTTACCTGAAAAGATGACTTGCCTGTAGGAATATACAGAGTCTGTAATCGAACTGCATTCCTGAAGGGAAACACACAGCACAGTTGTCATGCGTGAAACACTCTGCTTTAGAGCAACAAGCATGCTCTTGCTTTCTAGAATCTCTAATACAGCAGGAAACGTGAGTGTGCACAGAACAAAAGAACGGTGTTTCCTACACATACAGACCATATGTAGTCCAACTCTGCTTCTGAAACTGATACAAACCACAGTTCCTCTAATATCCAATGCTTTTCAGTTAAGAGCAAGAAACGTGTGAGCTTCGTAAACAATTTTTATTCATTTGAGCTGAAAAGTGACTGCGTTTACCTGAAATGATGTCTTGCTTGTAGGAAGACACAGAGCCTGCATTTTACTCCATTCATGAAGGAAAACACACAGCACAGTTCTCATCCATGAAGCACACTCTGGTTTAGAGCAAGAAGCACGCTCTTGCTTTCTAAGAGTCTCTAATACAGCAGGAAACGTGACTGTGGGCAGAACAAAATAGCGGTGTTTCCTACACATACGGGCCATTGCTAGTTCAACTCTGCTTCTGAAACTGATACAAACCACAAGTCATCTAACATCCAATACTTTTCAGTTAAGAGCAAGAAACGTGTGTGCTTCGTAAACGATTTATGTTCATTTGAGCTGTAAAGTGACTGCGTTTACCTGAAATGATGTATTGATTGTAGGAAGACACAGAGCCTGTAATTGAACTGCATTCCTGAAGAGAAACACACAGCACAGTTGTCATCCGTGAAACACACTCTGCTTTAGAGCAAGAAGCACGCTCTTGCTTTCTAGAGTCTCTAATACAGCAGGAAACATGAGTGTTCTCTGAACAAAAGAACGGTGTTTCCTACACATACAGACCACATGTAGACCAACTCTGCTTCTGAAACTGATACAAACCACAGTTCCTCTAATATCCAATGCTTTTCAGTTAGAGCAAGAAACGTGTGAGCTACATAAACGATGTAGCTTTGTTTGAGCTGAAAGGTAACTGAGTTTACCTGAAACAAAGTCTTGCCTGTAGGAAGACACAGAGCCTGGGATTTAACACCATTTCTGAAGGGAAACACAGAGCACAGTTGTCATCCATGAAACACCCTCTACTTTAGAGCAAGAAGCACGCTCTTGCTTTCTAGAGTCTCTAATACAGCAGGAAACGTGACTGTAGTCAGAACAAAATAGCGGTGTTTCCTACACATACGGACCATTGCTAGTTCAACTCTGCTTCTGAAACTGATACAAACCACAGGTCCTCTAACATCCAATGCTTTACATTTAAGAGCAAGAAACGTGTGAGCTACTTGAACTATGTAGCTTTGTTTGAGCTGAAAAGTGACTGAGTTTACCTGAAACAAAGTTTTGACTCTAGGAAGAAACAGAGGCTGGGATTTCACTCTTTTTCTGAAGGAAAACACACAGCACAGTTGTTTTCCGTGAACCATACTCTGCTTTACAGCAATAAGCAAGCTCTGGCTGTCTAGAATCTCTAATACAGCAGGAAATGTGAGTGTGCTCAGAACAAAAGAACAGTGTTTCATACACATATGGACCATTGCTAGTTCAACTCTGATTCTGAAACTGATACAAACCACAGTTCATCTAATATCCAATGCTTTTCAGTTGGAGCAAGAAACGTGTGAGCTACGCAAACGGTATAGCTTTGTTTGAGCTGAAAGGTGACTGAGTTTACCTGAAACGAACTCTTGCCTGTAGGAAGACACAGAGCCTGGGATTTAACTCCATTTCTGAAGGGAAACACACAGCACAGTTGTCATCCGTGAAACACACTATGCTTTAGTAAAAGAAGCATGCTCTTGCTTTCTAGGGTTTCTAATAGGCCAGAAAATTGAGGGTTCTCGGAACAAAAGAACGGTGTTTCCTACACATAGGGACCATTGCTAGTTCAACTCTGCTTGTGAAACTGATACAAACCACAGGTCCTCTAAAATCCAATGCTTTACATTTAAGAGCAAGAAACGTGTGAGCTACTTGAACGATGTAGCTTTGTTTGAGGTGAAGAGTGACTGAGTTTACCTGAATCGAAGTTTTGCCTGTAGGAAGACACAGAGCCTGGGATTTAACTCCATTTCTGAAGGAAAACACACAGCACAGTTGTCATCAGTGAAACACACTCTGCTTTAAAACACGAAGCACTGTTGCTGTCTAGAGTCTCTAATACAGAAGGGAACGTGAGTGTGATCAGAACAAAAAAAACGGTGTTTCCTACACATATGGAGCATTGCTAGTTCAACTCTGCACTGAAACTGATACAAACCACACTTCTTCTAACATCCAATGCTTTTCCGTTAAGAGCAAGAAACGTGTGAGCTTCGTAAACGATTTATATTCACTTGAACTGAAAAGTGACTGCGTTTACCTGAAATGATGACTTGCTTGTAGGAAGATACAGAGCCTTGGATTTAAATCCATTTGTGAAGGGAAACAAACAGCACAGTTTTCATCGATGAAACACAGTCTGCTTTATAGCAAGAAGCACGCTCTTGCTATCTAGAGTCTCTAATACAGCAGGAAACGTGAGTGTGCTCAGAACAAAAGAACGGTGTTTCTTACACATATGGACCATTGCTAGTTCAACTCTGATTCTGAAACTGATACAAACCACAGTTCATCTAATACCCAATGCTTTTCAGTTGGAGCAAGAAACGAATGAGCTACGCAAACTATATAGCTTTGTTTGAGCTGAAAGGTGACTGAGTTTACCTGAAACGAAGTCTTGCCTATAGGAAGACACAGAGCCTGGGATTTAACTCCATTTCTGAAGGGAAACACACAGCACAGTTGTCATCCGTGAAACTCACTATGCTTTAGTAAAAGAAGCATGCTCTTGCTTCTAGGGTCTCTAATAGAGCCAGAAACTTGAGGGTACTCAGAACAAAAGAACGGCCTTTCCTACACATAGGGACCATTGCTAGTTCAACTCTGCTTGTGAAACTGATACAAACCACAGGTCCTCTAACATCCAATGCTTTACATTTAAGATCAAGAAATGTGTGAGCTACTTGAACGATGTAGCTTTGTTAGAGGTGAAGAGTGACTGAGTTTACCTGAATCGAAGTTTTGCCTGTAGGAAGACACAGAGCCTGGGATTTAACTCCATTTCTGAAGGAAAACACACAGCACAGTTGTCATCAGTGAAACACACTCTGCTTTAGAGCAAGAAGCACTGTTGCTGTCTAGTGTCTCTAATACAGAAGGGAACGTGAGTGTGCTCAGAACAAAAAAAAACGGTGTTTCCTACACATATGGAGCATTGCTAGTTCAACTCTGCACTGAAACTGATACAAACCACACTTCTTCTAACATCCAATGCTTTTCCGTTAAGAGCAAGAAACGGGTGAGCTTTGTAAACGATTTATATTCATTTGAGCTGAAAAGTGACTGCGTTTAACTGAAATGATGACTTGCTTGTAGGAAGACACAGAGCCTGGGATTTAACTCCCTTTGTGAAGGGAAACACACAGCACAGTTTTCATCGATGAAACACAGTCTGCTTTAGAGCAAGAAGCACGCTCTTGCTTTCTAAGTGTCTCTAATACAGCAGGATACATGACTGTGGTCAGAACAAAATAATGGTGCTTCCTACACATACGGACCATTGCTAGTTCAACTCTGCTTCTGAAACTGATACAAACCACAAGTCATCTAACATCCAACGCTTTTCAGTTAAGAGCAAGAAACTTGTGAGGTTCGTAAAAAAATTTATATTCATTTGAGCTGAAAAGTGTCTGCGTTTACCTGAAATGATGTCTTGCTTGTAGTTAGATACAGAGCCTGGGATTTAACTCCATTTCTGAAGGGAAACAAACAGCACAGTTTTCATCGATGAAACACAGTCTGCTTTAGAGCAAGAAGCACGCTCTTGCTTACTAGAGTCTCTAATACAGCAGGACACGTGAGTGTGCTCCAAACAAAAGAACGGTGTTTCCTACACATACAGACCATATGTAGACCAACTGTGCTTCTGAAACTGATACAAACCACAGTACCTCTAATATCCAATTCTTTTCAGTTAGAGCAAGAAACGTGTGAGCTACGTAAACGCTATAGCTTTGTTTGAGCTGAAAGGTGACTGTGTTTACCTGAAACAAAGTCTTGCCTGTAGGAAGACACAGAGCCTAGGATTTAACTCCTTTTCTGAAGGGAAACACACAGCACAGTTGTCATCCGTGAAACACACATTGATTTAGAGCAAGAAGCACGCTCTTGCTTTCTAAAGTCTCTCATACAGCAGGAAGCGTGAGTGTGCTCAGAACAAAAGAACGGTGTTTCTTACACGTACGGACCATTGCTAGTTCAAGGCTGCTTCTGAAACTGATACAAACCACAAGTCATCTAAAATCCAATGCTTTTCAGTTAAGAGTGAGAGAGACATGTGAGCCTCGAGAACATGTAGCTTCCTTTGAGCTGAAATGTGACTTTGTTTACCTGAAAAGATGTCTTGCTTTTAGGAAGACACAGAGCCCGGAGTTTAACTCCATTCCTGAAGGGAAACACACAGCACAGTTCTCATCCATGAAACACACTTTGCTTTTGAGCAAGAAGCACGCTCTTGCTTTCTAAGTGTCTCTAATACAGCAGGATACGTGACTGTGGACAGAACAAAATAATGGTGCTTCCTACACATACGGATCATTGCTAGTTCAACTCTGCTTCTGAAACTGATACAAACCACAAGTCATCTAACATTCAACGCTTTTCAGTTAAGAGCAAGAAACGTGTGAGCTTTGTAAACGATTTATATTCACTTGAGCTGAAAAGTGACTGCCTTTACCTGAAAAGATGACTTGCCTGTAGGAATATACAGAGTCTGTAATCGAACTGCATTCCTGAAGGGAAACACACAGCACAGTTGTCATGCGTGAAACACTCTGCTTTAGAGCAACAAGCATGCTCTTGCTTTCTAGAATCTCTAATACAGCAGGAAACGTGAGTGTGCACAGAACAAAAGAACGGTGTTTCCTACACATACAGACCATATGTAGTCCAACTCTGCTTCTGAAACTGATACAAACCACAGTTCCTCTAATATCCAATGCTTTTCAGTTAAGAGCAAGAAACGTGTGAGCTTCGTAAACAATTTTTATTCATTTGAGCTGAAAAGTGACTGCGTTTACCTGAAATGATGTCTTGCTTGTAGGAAGACACAGAGCCTGCATTTTACTCCATTCATGAAGGAAAACACACAGCACAGTTCTCATCCATGAAGCACACTCTGGTTTAGAGCAAGAAGCACGCTCTTGCTTTCTAAGAGTCTCTAATACAGCAGGAAACGTGACTGTGGGCAGAACAAAATAGCGGTGTTTCCTACACATACGGGCCATTGCTAGTTCAACTCTGCTTCTGAAACTGATACAAACCACAAGTCATCTAACATCCAATACTTTTCAGTTAAGAGCAAGAAACGTGTGTGCTTCGTAAACGATTTATGTTCATTTGAGCTGTAAAGTGACTGCGTTTACCTGAAATGATGTATTGATTGTAGGAAGACACAGAGCCTGTAATTGAACTGCATTCCTGAAGAGAAACACACAGCACAGTTGTCATCCGTGAAACACACTCTGCTTTAGAGCAAGAAGCACGCTCTTGCTTTCTAGAGTCTCTAATACAGCAGGAAACATGAGTGTTCTCTGAACAAAAGAACGGTGTTTCCTACACATACAGACCATATGTAGACCAACTCTGCTTCTGAAACTGATACAAACCACAGTTCCTCTAATATCCAATGCTTTTCAGTTAGAGCAAGAAACGTGTGAGCTACATAAACGATGTAGCTTTGTTTGAGCTGAAAGGTAACTGAGTTTACCTGAAACAAAGTCTTGCCTGTAGGAAGACACAGAGCCTGGGATTTAACACCATTTCTGAAGGGAAACACAGAGCACAGTTGTCATCCATGAAACACCCTCTACTTTAGAGCAAGAAGCACGCTCTTGCTTTCTAGAGTCTCTAATACAGCAGGAAACGTGACTGTAGTCAGAACAAAATAGCGGTGTTTCCTACACATACGGACCATTGCTAGTTCAACTCTGCTTCTGAAACTGATACAAACCACAGGTCCTCTAACATCCAATGCTTTACATTTAAGAGCAAGAAACGTGTGAGCTACTTGAACTATGTAGCTTTGTTTGAGCTGAAAAGTGACTGAGTTTACCTGAAACAAAGTTTTGACTCTAGGAAGAAACAGAGGCTGGGATTTCACTCTTTTTCTGAAGGAAAACACACAGCACAGTTGTTTTCCGTGAACCATACTCTGCTTTACAGCAATAAGCAAGCTCTGGCTGTCTAGAATCTCTAATACAGCAGGAAATGTGAGTGTGCTCAGAACAAAAGAACAGTGTTTCATACACATATGGACCATTGCTAGTTCAACTCTGATTCTGAAACTGATACAAACCACAGTTCATCTAATATCCAATGCTTTTCAGTTGGAGCAAGAAACGTGTGAGCTACGCAAACGGTATAGCTTTGTTTGAGCTGAAAGGTGACTGAGTTTACCTGAAACGAACTCTTGCCTGTAGGAAGACACAGAGCCTGGGATTTAACTCCATTTCTGAAGGAAAACACACAGCACAGTTGTCATCAGTGAAACACACTCTGCTTTAAAACACGAAGCACTGTTGCTGTCTAGAATCTCTAATACAGAAGGGAACGTGAGTGTGATCAGAACAAAAAAAACGGTGTTTCCTACACATATGGAGCATTGCTAGTTCAACTCTGCACTGAAACTGATACAAACCACACTTCTTCTAACATCCAATGCTTTTCCGTTAAGAGCAAGAAACGTGTGAGCTTCGTAAACGATTTATATTCACTTGAACTGAAAAGTGACTGCGTTTACCTGAAATGATGACTTGCTTGTAGGAAGATACAGAGCCTTGGATTTAAATCCATTTGTGAAGGGAAACAAACAGCACAGTTTTCATCGATGAAACACAGTCTGCTTTATAGCAAGAAGCACGCTCTTGCTATCTAGAGTCTCTAATACAGCAGGAAACGTGAGTGTGCTCAGAACAAAAGAACGGTGTTTCTTACACATATGGACCATTGCTAGTTCAACTCTGATTCTGAAACTGATACAAACCACAGTTCATCTAATACCCAATGCTTTTCAGTTGGAGCAAGAAACGAGTGAGCTACGCAAACTATATAGGTTTGTTTGAGCTGAAAGGTGACTGAGTTTACCTGAAACGAAGTCTTGCCTATAGGAAGACACAGAGCCTGGGATTTAACTCCATTTCTGAAGGGAAACACACAGCACAGTTGTCATCCGTGAAACTCACTATGCTTTAGTAAAAGAAGCATGCTCTTGCTTCTAGGGTCTCTAATAGAGCCAGAAACTTGAGGGTACTCAGAACAAAAGAACGGGGTTTCCTACACATAGGGACCATTGCTAGTTCAACTCTGCTTGTGAAACTGATACAAACCACAGGTCCTCTAACATCCAATGCTTTACATTTAAGATCAAGAAATGTGTGAGCTACTTGAACGATGTAGCTTTGTTAGAGGTGAAGAGTGACTGAGTTTACCTGAATCGAAGTTTTGCCTGTAGGAAGACACAGAGCCTGGGATTTAACTCCATTTCTGAAGGAAAACACACAGCACAGTTGTCATCAGTGAAACACACTCTGCTTTAGAGCAAGAAGCACTGTTGCTGTCTAGTGTCTCTAATACAGAAGGGAACGTGAGTGTGCTCAGAACAAAAAAAAACGGTGTTTCCTACACATATGGAGCATTGCTAGTTCAACTCTGCACTGAAACTGATACAAACCACACTTCTTCTAACATCCAATGCTTTTCCGTTAAGAGCAAGAAACGGGTGAGCTTTGTAAACGATTTATATTCATTTGAGCTGAAAAGTGACTGCGTTTAACTGAAATGATGACTTGCTTGTAGGAAGACACAGAGCCTGGGATTTAACTCCCTTTGTGAAGGGAAACACACAGCACAGTTTTCATCGATGAAACACAGTCTGCTTTAGAGCAAGAAGCACGCTCTTGCTTTCTAAGTGTCTCTAATACAGCAGGATACGTGACTGTGGTCAGAACAAAATAATGGTGCTTCCTACATATACGGACCATTGCTAGTTCAACTCTGCTTCTGAAACTGATACAAACCACAAGTCATCTAACATCCAACGCTTTTCAGTTAAGAGCAAGAAACTTGTGAGGTTCGTAAAAAAATTTATATTCATTTGAGCTGAAAAGTGTCTGCGTTTACCTGAAATGATGTCTTGCTTGTAGTTAGATACAGAGCCTGGGATTTAACTCCATTTCTGAAGGGAAACAAACAGCACAGTTTTCATCGATGAAACACAGTCTGCTTTAGAGCAAGAAGCACGCTCTTGCTTACTAGAGTCTCTAATACAGCAGGACACGTGAGTGTGCTCCAAACAAAAGAACGGTGTTTCCTACACATACAGACCATATGTAGACCAACTGTGCTTCTGAAACTGATACAAACCACAGTACCTCTAATATCCAATTCTTTTCAGTTAGAGCAAGAAACGTGTGAGCTACGTAAACGCTATAGCTTTGTTTGAGCTGAAAGGTGACTGTGTTTACCTGAAACAAAGTCTTGCCTGTAGGAAGACACAGAGCCTAGGATTTAACTCCTTTTCTGAAGGGAAACACACAGCACAGTTGTCATCCGTGAAACACACATTGATTTAGAGCAAGAAGCACGCTCTTGCTTTCTAAAGTCTCTCATACAGCAGGAAGCGTGAGTGTGCTCAGAACAAAAGAACGGTGTTTCTTACACGTACGGACCATTGCTAGTTCAAGGCTGCTTCTGAAACTGATACAAACCACAAGTCATCTAAAATCCAATGCTTTTCAGTTAAGAGTGAGAGAGACATGTGAGCCTCGAGAACATGTAGCTTCCTTTGAGCTGAAATGTGACTTTGTTTACCTGAAAAGATGTCTTGCTTTTAGGAAGACACAGAGCCCGGAGTTTAACTCCATTCCTGAAGGGAAACACACAGCACAGTTCTCATCCATGAAACACACTTTGCTTTTGAGCAAGAAGCACGCTCTTGCTTTCTAAGTGTCTCTAATACAGCAGGATACGTGACTGTGGACAGAACAAAATAATGGT
This sequence comes from Onychomys leucogaster, assembly GCA_949786385.1. Taxonomy (NCBI): domain Eukaryota; kingdom Metazoa; phylum Chordata; class Mammalia; order Rodentia; family Cricetidae; genus Onychomys; species Onychomys leucogaster. The sequence continues at coordinate 13,268 of CATKUP010000799.1, forward strand.
GCTTCCTACACATACGGATCATTGCTAGTTCAACTCTGCTTCTGAAACTGATACAAACCACAAGTCATCTAACATTCAACGCTTTTCAGTTAAGAGCAAGAAACGTGTGAGCTTTGTAAACGATTTATATTCACTTGAGCTGAAAAGTGACTGCCTTTACCTGAAAAGATGACTTGCCTGTAGGAATATACAGAGTCTGTAATCGAACTGCATTCCTGAAGGGAAACACACAGCACAGTTGTCATGCGTGAAACACTCTGCTTTAGAGCAACAAGCATGCTCTTGCTTTCTAGAATCTCTAATACAGCAGGAAACGTGAGTGTGCACAGAACAAAAGAACGGTGTTTCCTACACATACAGACCATATGTAGTCCAACTCTGCTTCTGAAACTGATACAAACCACAGTTCCTCTAATATCCAATGCTTTTCAGTTAAGAGCAAGAAACGTGTGAGCTTCGTAAACAATTTTTATTCATTTGAGCTGAAAAGTGACTGCGTTTACCTGAAATGATGTCTTGCTTGTAGGAAGACACAGAGCCTGCATTTTACTCCATTCATGAAGGAAAACACACAGCACAGTTCTCATCCATGAAGCACACTCTGGTTTAGAGCAAGAAGCACGCTCTTGCTTTCTAAGAGTCTCTAATACAGCAGGAAACGTGACTGTGGGCAGAACAAAATAGCGGTGTTTCCTACACATACGGGCCATTGCTAGTTCAACTCTGCTTCTGAAACTGATACAAACCACAAGTCATCTAACATCCAATACTTTTCAGTTAAGAGCAAGAAACGTGTGTGCTTCGTAAACGATTTATGTTCATTTGAGCTGTAAAGTGACTGCGTTTACCTGAAATGATGTATTGATTGTAGGAAGACACAGAGCCTGTAATTGAACTGCATTCCTGAAGAGAAACACACAGCACAGTTGTCATCCGTGAAACACACTCTGCTTTAGAGCAAGAAGCACGCTCTTGCTTTCTAGAGTCTTTAATACAGCAGGAAACATGAGTGTTCTCTGAACAAAAGAACGGTGTTTCCTACACATACAGACCATATGTAGACCAACTCTGCTTCTGAAACTGATACAAACCACAGTTCCTCTAATATCCAATGCTTTTCAGTTAGAGCAAGAAACGTGTGAGCTACATAAACGATGTAGCTTTGTTTGAGCTGAAAGGTAACTGAGTTTACCTGAAACAAAGTCTTGCCTGTAGGAAGACACAGAGCCTGGGATTTAACACCATTTCTGAAGGGAAACACAGAGCACAGTTGTCATCCATGAAACACCCTCTACTTTAGAGCAAGAAGCACGCTCTTGCTTTCTAGAGTCTCTAATACAGCAGGAAACGTGACTGTAGTCAGAACAAAATAGCGGTGTTTCCTACACATACGGACCATTGCTAGTTCAACTCTGCTTCTGAAACTGATACAAACCACAGGTCCTCTAACATCCAATGCTTTACATTTAAGAGCAAGAAACGTGTGAGCTACTTGAACTATGTAGCTTTGTTTGAGCTGAAAAGTGACTGAGTTTACCTGAAACAAAGTTTTGACTCTAGGAAGAAACAGAGGCTGGGATTTCACTCTTTTTCTGAAGGAAAACACACAGCACAGTTGTTTTCCGTGAACCATACTCTGCTTTACAGCAATAAGCAAGCTCTGGCTGTCTAGAATCTCTAATACAGCAGGAAATGTGAGTGTGCTCAGAACAAAAGAACAGTGTTTCATACACATATGGACCATTGCTAGTTCAACTCTGATTCTGAAACTGATACAAACCACAGTTCATCTAATATCCAATGCTTTTCAGTTGGAGCAAGAAACGTGTGAGCTACGCAAACGGTATAGCTTTGTTTGAGCTGAAAGGTGACTGAGTTTACCTGAAACGAACTCTTGCCTGTAGGAAGACACAGAGCCTGGGATTTAACTCCATTTCTGAAGGGAAACACACAGCACAGTTGTCATCCGTGAAACACACTATGCTTTAGTAAAAGAAGCATGCTCTTGCTTTCTAGGGTTTCTAATAGGCCAGAAAATTGAGGGTTCTCGGAACAAAAGAACGGTGTTTCCTACACATAGGGACCATTGCTAGTTCAACTCTGCTTGTGAAACTGATACAAACCACAGGTCCTCTAAAATCCAATGCTTTACATTTAAGAGCAAGAAACGTGTGAGCTACTTGAACGATGTAGCTTTGTTTGAGGTGAAGAGTGACTGAGTTTACCTGAATCGAAGTTTTGCCTGTAGGAAGACACAGAGCCTGGGATTTAACTCCATTTCTGAAGGAAAACACACAGCACAGTTGTCATCAGTGAAACACACTCTGCTTTAAAACACGAAGCACTGTTGCTGTCTAGAGTCTCTAATACAGAAGGGAACGTGAGTGTGATCAGAACAAAAAAAACGGTGTTTCCTACACATATGGAGCATTGCTAGTTCAACTCTGCACTGAAACTGATACAAACCACACTTCTTCTAACATCCAATGCTTTTCCGTTAAGAGCAAGAAACGTGTGAGCTTCGTAAACGATTTATATTCACTTGAACTGAAAAGTGACTGCGTTTACCTGAAATGATGACTTGCTTGTAGGAAGATACAGAGCCTTGGATTTAAATCCATTTGTGAAGGGAAACAAACAGCACAGTTTTCATCGATGAAACACAGTCTGCTTTATAGCAAGAAGCACGCTCTTGCTATCTAGAGTCTCTAATACAGCAGGAAACGTGAGTGTGCTCAGAACAAAAGAACGGTGTTTCTTACACATATGGACCATTGCTAGTTCAACTCTGATTCTGAAACTGATACAAACCACAGTTCATCTAATACCCAATGCTTTTCAGTTGGAGCAAGAAACGAGTGAGCTACGCAAACTATATAGCTTTGTTTGAGCTGAAAGGTGACTGAGTTTACCTGAAACGAAGTCTTGCCTATAGGAAGACACAGAGCCTGGGATTTAACTCCATTTCTGAAGGGAAACACACAGCACTGTTGTCATCCGTGAAACTCACTATGCTTTAGTAAAAGAAGCATGCTCTTGCTTCTAGGGTCTCTAATAGAGCCAGAAACTTGAGGGTACTCAGAACAAAAGAACGGGGTTTCCTACACATAGGGACCATTGCTAGTTCAACTCTGCTTGTGAAACTGATACAAACCACAGGTCCTCTAACATCCAATGCTTTACATTTAAGATCAAGAAACATGTGAGCTACTTGAACGATGTAGCTTTGTTTGAGGTGAAGAGTGACTGAGTTTACCTGAATCGAAGTTTTGCCTGTAGGAAGACACAGAGCCTGGGATTTAACTCCATTTCTGAAGGAAAACACACAGCACAGTTGTCATCAGTGAAACACACTCTGCTTTAAAGCAAGAAGCACTGTTGCTGTCTAGAGTCTCTAATACAGAAGGGAACGTGAGTGTGCTCAGAACAAAAAAAACGGTGTTTCCTACACATATGGTGCATTGCTAGTTCAACTCTGCACTGAAACTGATACAAACCACACTTCTTCTAACATCCAATGCTTTTCCGTTAAGAGCAAGAAACGTGTGAGCTTCGTAAACGATTTATATTCACTTGAGCTGAAAAGTGACTGCATTTCCCTGAAATGATGACTTGCTTGTAGGAAGATACAGAGCCTTGGATTTAAATCCATTTGTGAAGGGAAACAAACAGCACAGTTTTCATCGATGAAACACAGTCTGCTTTATAGCAAGAAGCACGCTCTTGCTATCTAGAGTCTCTAATACAGCAGCAAACGTGAGTGTGCTCAGAACAAAAGAACGGTGTTTCTTACACATATGGACCATTGCTAGTTCAAGTCTGATTCTGAAACTGATACAAACCACAGTTCATCTAATATCCAATGCTTTTCAGTTGGAGCAAGAAACGAGTGAGCTACGCAAACAATATAGCTTTGTTTGAGCTGAAAGGTGACTGAGTTTACCTGAAACGAAGTCTTGCCTATAGGAAGACACAGAGCCTGGGATTTAACTCCATTTCTGAAGGGAAACACACAGCACCGTTGTCATCCGTGAAACACACTATGCTTTAGTACAAGAAGCATGCTCTTGCTTTCTAGGGTCTCTAATAGAGCCAGAAACTTGAGGGTACTCAGAACAAAAGAACGGGGTTTCCTACACATAGGGACCATTGCTAGTTCAACTCTGCTTGTGAAACTGATACAAACCACAGGTCCTCTAACATCCAATGCTTTACATTTAAGATCAAGAAACGTGTGAGCTACTTGAACGATGTAGCTTTGTTTGAGGTGAAGAGTGACTGAGTTTACCTGAATCGAAGTTTTGCCTGTAGGAAGACACAGAGCCTGGGATTTAACTCCATTTCTGAAGGAAAACACACAGCACAGTTGTCATCAGTGAAAAACACTCTGCTTTAGAGGAAGAAGCACTGTTGCTGTCTAGTGTCTCTAATAAAGAAGGGAACGTGAGTGTGCTCAGAACAAAAAAAAACGGTGTTTCCTACACATATGGAGCATTGCTAGTTCAACTCTGCACTGAAACTGATACAAACCACACTTCTTCTAACATCCAATGCTTTTCCGTTAAGAGCAAGAAACGGGTGAGCTTTGTAAACGATTTATATTCATTTGAGCTGAAAAGTGACTGCGTTTAACTGAAATGATGACTTGCTTGTAGGAAGACACAGAGCCTCGGATTTAACTCCCTTTGTGAAGGGAAACACACAGCACAGTTTTCATAGATGAAACACAGTCTGCTTTAGAGCAAGAAGCATGCTCTTGCTTTCTAGAGTCTCTAATGCAGCAGGAAACGTGAGTGTGCTCAGAAGAAAAGAACGGTGTTTCCTACACATACAGACCATATGTAGTCCAACTCTGCTTCTGAAACTGATACAAAACACAAGTTATCTAACATGCAATGCTTTTCAGTTAAGAGCAAGTAACGTGTGAGATTTGTAAAAAAATTTATATTCATTTGAGCTGAAAAGTGTCTGCGTTTACCTGAAATGATGACTTGCTTGTAGTTAGATACAGAGCCTGGGATTTAACTCCCTTTGTGAAGGGAAACACACAGCACAGTTTTCATCGATGAAACACAGTCTGCTTTAGAGCAAGAAGCACGCTCTTGCTTACTAGAGTCTCTAATACAGCAGGAAACGTGAGTGTGCTCCAAACAAAAGAACGGTGTTTCCTACACATACAGACCATATATAGACCAACTGTGCTTCTGAAACTGATACAAACCACAGTACCTCTAATATCCAATGCTTTTCAGTTAGAGCAAGAAACGTGTGAGCTACGTAAACGCTATAGCTTTGTTTGAGCTGAAAGGTGACTGTGTTTACCTGAAACAAAGTCTTGCCTGTAGGAAGACACAGAGCCTAGGATTTAACTCCTTTTCTGAAGGGAAACACACAGCACAGTTGTCATCCGTGAAACACACATTGATTTAGAGCAAGAAGCACGCTCTTGCTTTCTAGAGTCCCTCATACAGCAGGAAGCGTGAGTGTGCTCAGAACAAAAGAACGGTGTTTCCTACACGTACGGACCATTGCTAGTTCAAGGCTGCTTCTGAAACTGATACAAACCACAAGTCATCTAAAATCCAATGCTTTTCAGTTAAGAGTGAGAGAGACATGTGAGCCTCGAGAACATGTAGCTTCCTTTGAGCTGAAATGTGACTTTGTTTACCTGAAAAGATGTCTTGCTTTTAGGAAGACACAGAGCCCGGAGTTTAACTCCATTCCTGAAGGGAAACACACAGCACAGTTCTCATCCATGAAACACACTTTGCTTTTGAGCAAGAAGCACGCTCTTGCTTTCTAAGTGTCTCTAATACAGCAGGATACGTGACTGTGGACAGAACAAAATAATGGTGCTTCCTACACATACGGATCATTGCTAGTTCAACTCTGCTTCTGAAACTGATACAAACCACAAGTCATCTATCATCCAACGCTTTTCAGTTAAGAGCAAGAAACGTGTGAGCTTTGTAAACGATTTATATTCACTTGAGCTGAAAAGTGACTGCCTTTACCTGAAAAGATGACTTGCCTGTAGTAATATACAGAGTCTGTAATCGAACTGCATTCCTGAAGGGAAACACACAGCACAGTTGTCATGCGTGAAACACTCTGCTTTAGAGCAAGAAGCATGCTCTTGCTTTCTAGAATCTCTAATACAGCAGGAAACGTGAGTGTGCACAGAACAAAAGAACGGTGTTTCCTACACATACAGACCATATGTAGTCCAACTCTGCTTCTGAAACTGATACAAACCACAGTTCCTCTAATATCCAATGCTTTTCAGTTAAGAGCAAGAAACGTGTGAGCTTCGTAAACAATTTTTATTCATTTGAGCTGAAAAGTGACTGCGTTTACCTGAAATGATGTCTTGCTTGTAGGAAGACACAGAGCCTGGATTTTACTCCATTCATGAAGGAAAACACACAGCACAGTTCTCATCCATGAAGCACACTCTGGTTTAGAGCAAGAAGCATGCTCTTGCTTTCTAAGAGTCTCTAATACAGCAGGAAACGTGACTGTGGTCAGAACAAAATAGCGGTGTTTCCTACACATACGGGCCATTGCTAGTTCAACTCTGCTTCTGAAACTGATACAAACCACAAGTCATCTAACATCCAATACTTTTCAGTTAAGAGCAAGAAACGTGTGAGCTTCGTAAACGATTTATGTTCATTTGAGCTGTAAAGTGACTGCGTTTACCTGAAATGATGTATTGATTGTAGGAAGACACAGAGCCTGTAATTGAACTGCATTCCTGAAGAGAAACACACAGCACAGTTGTCATCCGTGAAACACACTCTGATTTAGAGCAAGAAGCACGCTCTTGCTTTCTAGAGTCTCTAATACAGCAGGAAACATGAGTGTGCTCCGAACAAAAGAACGGTGTTTCCTACACATACAGACCATATGTAGACCAACTCTGCTTCTGAAACTGATACAAACCACAGTTCCTCTAATATCCAATGCTTTTCAGTTAGAGCAAGAAACGTGTGAGCTACATAAACGATGTAGCTTTGTTTGAGCTGAAAGGTAACTGAGTTTACCTGAAACAAAGTCTTGCCTGTAGGAAGACACAGAGCCTGGGATTTAACTCCATTTCTGAAGGGAAACAAACAGCACAGTTGTCATCCGGGAAACACACTCTGCTTTAGAACAAGAAGCATGCTCTTGCTTTCTAGAGTCTCAAATACAGCAGGAAACGTGACTGTAGTCAGAACAAAATAGCGGTGTTTCGTACACATACGGACCATTGCTAGTTCAACTCTGCTTCTGAAACTGATACAAACCACAGGTCCTCTAACATCCAATGCTTTACATTTAAGAGCAAGAAACGTGTGAGCTACTTGAACTATGTAGCTTTGTTTGAGCTGAAAAGTGACTGAGTTTACCTGAAACAAAGTTTTGACTCTAGGAAGAAACAGAGGCTGGGATTTCACTCTTTTTCTGAAGGAAAACACACAGCACAGTTGTTTTCCGTGAACCATACTCTGCTTTACAGCAATAAGCAAGCTCTGGCTGTCTAGAATCTCTAATACAGCAGGAAATGTGAGTGTGCTCAGAACAAAAGAACAGTGTTTCTTACACATATGGACCATTGCTAGTTCAACTCTGATTCTGAAACTGATACAAACCACAGTTCATCTAATATCCAATGCTTTTCAGTTGGAGCAAGAAACGTGTGAGCTACGCAAACGGTATAGCTTTGTTTGAGCTGAAAGGTGACTGAGTTTACCTGAAACGAACTCTTGCCTGTAGGAAGACACAGAGCCTGGGATTTAACTCCATTTCTGAAGGGAAACACACAGCACAGTTGTCATCCGTGAAACACACTATGCTTTAGTAAAAGAAGCATGCTCTTGCTTTCTACGGTTTCTAATAGAGCCAGAAAATTGAGGGTTCTCGGAACAAAAGAACGGTGTTTCCTACACATAGGGACCATTGATAGTTCAACTCTGCTTGTGAAACTGATACAAACCACAGGTCCTCTAAAATCCAATGCTTTACATTTAAGAGCAAGAAACGTGTGAGCTACTTGAACGATGTAGCTTTGTTTGAGGTGAAGAGTGACTGAGTTTACCTGAATCGAAGTTTTGCCTGTAGGAAGACACAGAGCCTGGGATTTAACTCCATTTCTGAAGGAAAACACACAGCACAGTTGTCATCAGTGAAACACACTCTGCTTTAAAGCAAGAAGCACTGTTGCTGTCTAGAGTCTCTAATACAGAAGGGAACGTGAGTGTGCTCAGAACAAAAAAAACGGTGTTTCCTACACATATGGAGCATTGCTAGTTCAACTCTGCATTGAAATTGATACAAACCACAGTTCTTCTAATATCCAATGCTTTTCCGTTAAGAGCAAGAAACGTGTGAGCTTCGTAAACGATTTATATTCACTTGAACTGAAAAGTGACTGCGTTTACCTGAAATGATGACTTGCTTGTAGGAAGATACAGAGCCTTGGATTTAAATCCATTTGTGAAGGGAAACAAACAGCACAGTTTTCATCGATGAAACACAGTCTGCTTTATAGCAAGAAGCACGCTCTTGCGTTCTAGAGTCTCTAATACAGCAGCAAACGTGAGTGTGCTCAGAACAAAAGAACGGTGTTTCTTACACATATGGACCATTGCTAGTTCAACTCTGCACTGAAACTGATACAAACCACACTTCTTCTAACATCCAACGCTTTTCCGTTAAGAGCAAGAAACGGGTGAGCTTTGTAAACGATTTATATTCACTTGAGCTGAAAAGTGACTGCCTTTACCTGAAAAGATGACTTGCCTGTAGGAATATACAGAGTCTGTAATCGAACTGCATTCCTGAAGGGAAACATACAGCACAGTTGTCATGCGTGAAACACTCTGCTTTAGAGCAAGAAGCATGCTCTTGCTTTCTAGAATCTCTAATACAGCAGGAAACGTGAGTGTGCACAGAACAAAAGAACGGTGTTTCCTACACATACAGACCATATGTAGTACAACTCTGCTTCTGAAACTGATACAAACCACAGTTCCTCTAATATCCAATGCTTTTCAGTTAAGAGCAAGAAACGTGTGAGCTTCGTAAACAATTTTTATTCATTTGAGCTGAAAAGTGACTGCGTTTACCTGAAATGATGTCTTGCTTGTAGGAAGACACAGAGCCTGGATTTTACTCCATTCATGAAGGAAAACACACAGCACAGTTCTCTTCCATGAAGCACACTCTGGTTTAGAGCAAGAAGCACGCTCTTGCTTTCTAAGAGTCTCTAATACAGCAGGAAACGTGACTGTGGTCAGAACAAAATAGCGGTGTTTCCTACACATACGGGCCATTGCTAGTTCAACTCTGCTTCTGAAACTGATACAAACCACAAGTCATCTAACATCCAATACTTTTCAGTTAAGAGCAAGAAACGTGTGAGCTTCGTAAACGATTTATGTTCATTTGAGCTGTAAAGTGACTGCGTTTACCTGAAATGATGTATTGATTGTAGGAAGATACAGAGCCTGTAATTGAACTGCATTCCTGAAGAGAAACACACAGCACAGTTGTCATCCGTGAAACACACATTGATTTAGAGCAAGAAGCACGCTCTTGCTTTCTAGAGTCTCTCATACAGCAGGAAGCGTGAGTGTGCTCAGAACAAAAGAACGGTGTTTCCTACACGTACGGACCATTGCTAGTTCAAGGCTGCTTCTGAAACTGATACAAACCACAAGTCATCTAAAATCCAATGCTTTTCAGTTAAGAGTGAGTAACATGTGAGCCTCGAGAACATGTAGCTTCCTTTGAGCTGAAATGTGACTTTGTTTACCTGAAAAGGTGTCTTGCTTTTAGGAAGACACAGAGCCCGGAGTTTAACTCCATTCCTGAAGGGAAACACACAGCACAGTTCTCTTCCATGAAACACACTCTGCTTTAGAGCAAGAAGCACGCTCTTGCTTTCTAAGTGTCTCTAATACAGCAGGATACGTGACTGTGGTCAGAACAAAATAATGGTGCTTCCTACACATACGGACCATTGCTAGTTCAACTCTGCTTCTGAAACTGATACAAACCACAGGTCCTCTAACATCCAATGCTTTACATTTAAGAGCAAGAAACGTGTGAGCTACTTGAACTATGTAGCTTTGTTTGAGCTGAAAAGTGACTGAGTTTACCTGAAACAAAGTTTTGACTCTAGGAAGAAACAGAGGCTGGGATTTCACTCTTTTTCTGAAGGAAAACACACAGCACAGTTGTTTTCCGTGAACCATACTCTGCTTTACAGCAATAAGCAAGCTCTGGCTGTCTAGAATCTCTAATACAGCAGGAAATGTGAGTGTGCTCAGAACAAAAGAACAGTGTTTCTTACACATATGGACCATTGCTAGTTCAACTCTGATTCTGAAACTGATACAAACCACAGTTCATCTAATATCCAATGCTTTTCAGTTGGAGCAAGAAACGTGTGAGCTACGCAAACGGTATAGCTTTGTTTGAGCTGAAAGGTGACTGAGTTTACCTGAAACGAACTCTTGCCTGTAGGAAGACACAGAGCCTGGGATTTAACTCCATTTCTGAAGGGAAACACACAGCACAGTTGTCATCCGTGAAACACACTATGCTTTAGTAAAAGAAGCATGCTCTTGCTTTCTACGGTTTCTAATAGAGCCAGAAAATTGAGGGTTCTCGGAACAAAAGAACGGTGTTTCCTACACATAGGGACCATTGATAGTTCAACTCTGCTTGTGAAACTGATACAAACCACAGGTCCTCTAAAATCCAATGCTTTACATTTAAGAGCAAGAAACGTGTGAGCTACTTGAACGATGTAGCTTTGTTTGAGGTGAAGAGTGACTGAGTTTACCTGAATCGAAGTTTTGCCTGTAGGAAGACACAGAGCCTGGGATTTAACTCCATTTCTGAAGGAAAACACACAGCACAGTTGTCATCAGTGAAACACACTCTGCTTTAAAGCAAGAAGCACTGTTGCTGTCTAGAGTCTCTAATACAGAAGGGAACGTGAGTGTGCTCAGAACAAAAAAAACGGTTTTTCCTACACATATGGAGCATTGCTAGTTCAACTCTGCATTGAAATTGATACAAACCACAGTTCTTCTAATATCCAATGCTTTTCCGTTAAGAGCAAGAAACGTGTGAGCTTCGTAAACGATTTATATTCACTTGAACTGAAAAGTGACTGCGTTTACCTGAAATGATGACTTGCTTGTAGGAAGATACAGAGCCTTGGATTTAAATCCATTTGTGAAGGGAAACAAACAGCACAGTTTTCATCGATGAAACACAGTCTGCTTTATAGCAAGAAGCACGCTCTTGCGTTCTAGAGTCTCTAATACAGCAGCAAACGTGAGTGTGCTCAGAACAAAAGAACGGTGTTTCTTACACATATGGACCATTGCTAGTTCAACTCTGCACTGAAACTGATACAAACCACACTTCTTCTAACATCCAACGCTTTTCCGTTAAGAGCAAGAAACGGGTGAGCTTTGTAAACGATTTATATTCACTTGAGCTGAAAAGTGACTGCCTTTACCTGAAAAGATGACTTGCCTGTAGGAATATACAGAGTCTGTAATCGAACTGCATTCCTGAAGGGAAACATACAGCACAGTTGTCATGCGTGAAACACTCTGCTTTAGAGCAAGAAGCATGCTCTTGCTTTCTAGAATCTCTAATACAGCAGGAAACGTGAGTGTACACAGAACAAAAGAACGGTGTTTCCTACACATACAGACCATATGTAGTCCAACTCTGCTTCTGAAACTGATACAAACCACAGTTCCTCTAATATCCAATGCTTTTCAGTTAAGAGCAAGAAACGCGTGAGCTTCGTAAACAATTTTTATTCATTTGAGCTGAAAAGTGACTGCGTTTACCTGAAATGATGTCTTGCTTGTAGGAAGACACAGAGCCTGGATTTTACTCCATTCATGAAGGAAAACACACAGCACAGTTCTCATCCATGAAGCACACTCTGGTTTAGAGCAAGAAGCACGCTCTTGCTTTCTAAGAGTCTCTAATACAGCAGGAAACGTGACTGTGGTCAGAACAAAATAGCGGTGTTTCCTACACATACGGGCCATTGCTAGTTCAACTCTGCTTCTGAAACTGATACAAACCACAAGTCATCTAACATCCAATACTTTTCAGTTAAGAGCAAGAAACGTGTGAGCTTCGTAAACGATTTATGTTCATTTGAGCTGTAAAGTGACTGCGTTTACCTGAAATGATGTATTGATTGTAGGAAGATACAGAGCCTGTAATTGAACTGCATTCCTGAAGAGAAACACACAGCACAGTTGTCATCCGTGAAACACACATTGATTTAGAGCAAGAAGCACGCTCTTGCTTTCTAGAGTCTCTCATACAGCAGGAAGCGTGAGTGTGCTCAGAACAAAAGAACGGTGTTTCCTACACGTACGGACCATTGCTAGTTCAAGGCTGCTTCTGAAACTGATACAAACCACAAGTCATCTAAAATCCAATGCTTTTCAGTTAAGAGTGAGTAACATGTGAGCCTCGAGAACATGTAGCTTCCTTTGAGCTGAAATGTGACTTTGTTTACCTGAAAAGGTGTCTTGCTTTTAGGAAGACACAGAGCACGGAGTTTAACTCCATTCCTGAAGGGAAACACACAGCACAGTTCTCTTCCATGAAACACACTCTGCTTTAGAGCAAGAAGCACGCTCTTGCTTTCTAAGTGTCTCTAATACAGCAGGATACGTGACTGTGGTCAGAACAAAATAATGGTGCTTCCTACACATACGGACCATTGCTAGTTCAACTCTGCTTCTGAAACTGATACAAACCACAAGTCATCTAACATCCAACGCTTTTCAGTTAAGAGCAAGAAACGTGTGAGCTTTGTAAACGATTTATATTCACTTGAGCTGAAAAGTGACTGCCTTTACCTGAAAAGATGACTTGCCTGTAGGAATATACAGAGCCTGTAATCGAACTGCATTCCTGAAGGGAAACACACAGCACAGTTGTCATGTGTGAAACACACTCTGCATTAGAGCAAGAAGCATGCTCTTGCTTTCTAGAATCTCTGATACAGCAGGAAACGTGAGTGTGCACAGAACAAAAGAACGGTGTTTCCTACATATACCGACCATATGTAGTCAAACTCTGCTTCTGAAACTGATACAAACCACAGTTCCTCTAATATCCTATGCTTTTCAGTTAAGAGCAAGAAACGTGTGAGCTTCGTAAACGATTTATATTCACTTGAACTGAAAAGTGACTGCGTTTACCTGAAATGATGACTTGCTTGTAGGAAGATACAGAGCCTTGGATTTAAATCCATTTGTGAAGGGAAACACACAGCACAGTTGTCATCGATGAAACACAGTCTGCTTTAGAGCAAGAAGCACGCTCTTGCTTACTAGAGTCTCTAATACAGCAGGAAACGTGAGTGTGCTCAGAACAAAAGAACGGTGTTTCTTACACATATGGACCATTGCTAGTTCAACTCTGATTCTGAAACTGATACAAACCACAGTTCATCTAATATCCAATGCTTTTCAGTTGGAGCAAGAAACGAGTGAGCTACGCAAACAATATAGCTCTGTTTGAGCTGAAAGGTGACTGAGTTTACCTGAAACGAAGTCTTGCCTATAGGAAGACACAGAGCCTGGGATTTAACTCCATTTCTGAAGGGAAACACACAGCACAGTTGTCATCCGTGAAACACACTATGCTTTAGTACAAGAAGCATGCTCTTGCTTTCTAGGGTCTCTAATAGAGCCAGAAACTTGAGGGTACCCAGAACAAAAGAACGGTGTTTCCTACACATAGTGACCATTGCTAGTTCAACTCTGCTTGTGAAACTGATACAAACCACAGGTCCTCTAAAATCCAATGCTTTACATTTAAGAGCAAGAAACGTGTGAGCTACTTGAACGATGTAGCTTTGTTTGAGGTGAAGAGTGACTGAGTTTACCTGAATCGAAGTTTTGCCTGTAGGAAGACACAGAGCCTGGGATTTAACTCCATTTCTGAAGGAAAACACACAGCACAGTTGTCATCAGTGAAACACACTCTGCTTTAAAGCAAGAAGCACTGTTGCTGTCTAGAGTCTCTAATACAGAAGGGAACGTGAGTGTGCTGAGAACAAAAAAAACGGTGTTTCCTACACATATGGAGCATTGCTAGTTCAACTCTGCATTGAAATTGATACAAACCACAGTTCTTCTAATATCCAATGCTTTTCCGTTAAGAGCAAGAAACGTGTGAGCTTCGTAAACGATTTATATTCACTTGAACTGAAAAGTGACTGCGTTTACCTGAAATGATGACTTGCTTGTAGGAAGATACAGAGCCTTGGATTTAAATCCATTTGTGAAGGGAAACAAACAGCACAGTTTTCATCGATGAAACACAGTCTGCTTTATAGCAAGAAGCACGCTCTTGCGTTCTAGAGTCTCTAATACAGCAGCAAACGTGAGTGTGCTCAGAACAAAAGAACGGTGTTTCTTACACATATGGACCATTGCTAGTTCAACTCTGCACTGAAACTGATACAAACCACACTTCTTCTAACATCCAACACTTTTCCGTTAAGAGCAAGAAACGGGTGAGCTTTGTAAACGATTTATATTCACTTGAGCTGAAAAGTGACTGCCTTTACCTGAAAAGATGACTTGCCTGTAGGAATATACAGAGTCTGTAATCGAACTGCATTCCTGAAGGGAAACATACAGCACAGTTGTCATGCGTGAAACACTCTGCTTTAGAGCAAGAAGCATGCTCTTGCTTTCTAGAATCTCTAATACAGCAGGAAACGTGAGTGTACACAGAACAAAAGAACGGTGTTTCCTACACATACAGACCATATGTAGTCCAACTCTGCTTCTGAAACTGATACAAACCACAGTTCCTCTAATATCCAATGCTTTTCAGTTAAGAGCAAGAAACGTGTGAGCTTCGTAAACAATTTTTATTCATTTGAGCTGAAAAGTGACTGCGTTTACCTGAAATGATGTCTTGCTTGTAGGAAGACACAGAGCCTGGATTTTACTCCATTCATGAAGGAAAACACACAGCACAGTTCTCATCCATGAAGCACACTCTGGTTTAGAGCAAGAAGCACGCTCTTGCTTTCTAAGAGTCTCTAATACAGCAGGAAACGTGACTGTGGTCAGAACAAAATAGCGGTGTTTCCTACACATACGGGCCATTGCTAGTTCAACTCTGCTTCTGAAACTGATTCAAACCACAAGTCATCTAACATCCAATACTTTTCAGTTAAGAGCAAGAAACGTGTGAGCTTCGTAAACGATTTATGTTCATTTGAGCTGCAAAGTGACTGCGTTTACCTGAAATGATGTATTGATTGTAGGAAGATACAGAGCCTGTAATTGAACTGCATTCCTGAAGAGAAACACACAGCACAGTTGTCATCCGTGAAACACACATTGATTTAGAGCAAGAAGCACGCTCTTGCTTTCTAGAGTCTCTCATACAGCAGGAAGCGTGAGTGTGCTCAGAACAAAAGAACGGTGTTTCCTACACGTACGGACCATTGCTAGTTCAAGGCTGCTTCTGAAACTGATACAAACCACAAGTCATCTAAAATCCAATGCTTTTCAGTTAAGAGTGAGTAACATGTGAGCCTCGAGAACATGTAGCTTCCTTTGAGCTGAAATGTGACTTTGTTTACCTGAAAAGGTGTCTTGCTTTTAGGAAGACACAGAGCCCGGAGTTTAACTCCATTCCTGAAGGGAAACACACAGCACAGTTCTCTTCCATGAAACACACTCTGCTTTAGAGCAAGAAGCACGCTCTTGCTTTCTAAGTGTCTCTAATACAGCAGGATACTTGACTGTGGTCAGAACAAAATAATGGTGCTTCCTACACATACGGACCATTGCTAGTTCAACTCTGCTTCTGAAACTGATACAAACCACAAGTCATCTAACATCCAACGCTTTTCAGTTAAGAGCAAGAAACGTGTGAGCTTTGTAAACGATTTATATTCACTTGAGCTGAAAAGTGACTGCCTTTACCTGAAGAGATGACTTGCCTGTAGGAATATACAGAGCCTGTAATCGAACTGCATTCCTGAAGGGAAACACACAGCACAGTTGTCATGTGTGAAACACACTCTGCATTAGAGCAAGAAGCATGCTCTTGCTTTCTAGAATCTCTAATACAGCAGGAAACGTGAGTGTGCACAGAACAAAAGAACGGTGTTTCCTACACATACCGACCATATGTAGTCAAACTCTGCTTCTGAAACTGATACAAACCACAGTTCCTCTAATATCCTATGCTTTTCAGTTAAGAGCAAGAAACGTGTGAGCTTCGTAAACGATTTATATTCACTTGAACTGAAAAGTGACTGCGTTTACCTGAAATGATGACTTGCTTGTAGGAAGATACAGAGCCTTGGATTTAAATCCATTTGTGAAGGGAAACACACAGCACAGTTGTCATCGATGAAACACAGTCTGCTTTAGAGCTAGAAGCACGCTCTTGCTTACTAGAGTCTCTAATACAGCAGGAAACGTGAGTGTGCTCAGAACAAAAGAACGGTGTTTCTTACACATATGGACCATTGCTAGTTCAACTCTGATTCTGAAACTGATACAAACCACAGTTCATCTAATATCCAATGCTTTTCAGTTGGAGCAAGAAACGAGTGAGCTACGCAAACAATATAGCTCTGTTTGAGCTGAAAGGTGACTGAGTTTACCTGAAACGAAGTCTTGCCTATAGGAAGACACAGAGCCTGGGATTTAACTCCATTTCTGAAGGGAAACACACAGCACAGTTGTCATCCGTGAAACACACTATGCTTTAGTACAAGAAGCATGCTCTTGCTTTCTAGGGTCTCTAATAGAGCCAGAAACTTGAGGGTACCCAGAACAAAAGAACGGTGTTTCCTACACATAGTGACCATTGCTAGTTCAACTCTGCTTGTGAAACTGATACAAACCACAGGTCCTCTAACATCCAATGCTTTACATTTAAGATCAAGAAACGTGTGAGCTACTTGAACGATGTAGCTTTGTTTGAGGTGAAGAGTGACTGAGTTTACCTGAATCGAAGTTTTGCCTGTAGGAAGACACAGAGCCTGGGATTTAACTCCATTTCAGAAGGGAAACACACAGCATAGTTGTCATCCGTGAAACACACTCTGCTTTAGAGCAAGAAGCACTGTTGCTGTCTAGAGTCTCTAATACAGAAGGGAAAGTGAGTGTGCTCAGAACAAAAAAACGGTGTTTCCTACACATATGGACCATTGCTAGTTCAACTCTGATTCTGAAACTTATACAAACCACAGTTCTTCTAACATGCATTTCTTTTCAGTTAAGAGCGAGTAACGTGTCAGCTTCGTAATTGATTTATATTCATTTGATCTGAAAAGTGACTGCGTATACCTGAAATGATGTCTTGCTAGTAGGAAGACACAGATCCTGGGATTTAACATCATTTCGGAAGGGAAACACACAGCACAGTTGTCATCCATGAAACACACTCTGCTTTAGAGCAAGAAGCACGCTCTTGCTTTCTAGAGTCTCTAATACATCAGGAAACTTGAGTGTGCTCAGAACAAAAAAAACGGTGTTTCCTACACATATGGAGCATTGCTGGTTCAACTCTGCACTGAAACTGATACAAACCACAGTTCTTCTAACATCCAATGCTTTTCCGTTAAGAGCAAGAAACGTGTGAGCTTCGTAAATGATTTATATTCACTTGAGCTGAAAAGTGACTGCGTTTACCTGAAATGATGACTTGCTTGTAGGAAGATACAGAGCCTGGGATTTAACTCCATTTCTTAAGGGAAACACACTGCACAGTTTTCATCGATGGAACACAGTCTGCTTTAGAGCAAGAAGCACGCTCTTGCTTTCTAGAATCTCTAATACAGCAGGAAACGTGAGTGTGCTCAGAACAAAAGAACGGTGTTTCCTACACATACAGACCATATGTAGTCCAACTCTCCTTCTGAAAGTGATACAAACCACAGTTTCTCTAATATCCAATGCTTTTCAGTTAGAGCAAGTAACGTGTGAGCTACTTGAACGATGTATCTTTGTTTGAGCTGAAAGGTGACTGAGTTTACCTGAAACGAGGTCTTGCCTGTAGGAAGACACCGACCCAGGGATTTAACTCCATTTCTGAAAGGAAACACACAGCACAGCTGTCATCCGTGAAACACACATTGATTTAGAGCAAGAAGCACGCTCTTGCTTTCTAGAGTCTCTCATACAGCAGGAAGCGTGAGTGTGCTCAGAACAAAAGAACAGTGTTTCCTACACGTACGGACCATTGCTAGTTCAACTCTGCTTCTGAAACTGATACAAACCACAAGTCATCTAAAATCCAATGATTTTCAGTTAAGAGTGAGAAACATGTGAGCCTCAAGAACATGTAGCTTCCTTTGAGCTGAAATGTGACTTTGTTTACCTGAAAAGATGTCTTGCTTGTAGGAAGACACAGAGCCTGGAGTTTAACTCCATTCCTGAAGGGAAACACACAGCACAGTTCTCATCCATGAAACACACTCTGCTTTAGAGCAAGAAGCACGCTCTTGCTTTCTAAGTGTCTCTAATACAGCAGGAAACGTGACTGTGGTCAGAACAAAATAATGGTGCTTCCTACACATACGGACCATTGCTAGTTCAACTCTGCTTCTGAAACTGATACAAACCACAGATCCTCTAACATCCAACGCTTTTCAGTTAAGAGCAAGAAACGTGTGAGCTTTGTAAACGATTTATATTCATTTGAGCTGAAAAGTGACTGCGTTTACCAGAAATGATGACTTGCTTGTAAGAAGATACCGAGCCTTGGATAAACATCCATTTCTGAAGGGAAACAAACAGCACAGTTTTCATTGATGAAACACAGTCTGCTTTAGAGCAAGAAGCACGCTCTTGCGTTCTAGACTCTCTAATACAGCAGGAAACGTGAGTGTGCTCAGAACAAAGGAACGGTGTTTCCTACACATACAGACCATATGTAGTCCAACTCTGCTTCTGAAACTGATACAAACCACAGTTTCTCTAATATCCAATGCTTTTAAGTTAGAGCAAGAAACGTTTGAGCTACGTAAATGATATAGCTTTGTTTGAGCTGTAAGGTTACTGAGTTTATCTAAACGAAGTCTTGCCTGTAGGAAGACAAAGAGCCTGGGATTTAACTCCATTTCTGAAGAGAAACACACAGCACAGTTGTCATCAGTGAAACACACTCTGCTTTAGAACAAGAAGCATGCTCTTGCTTTCTAGAGTCTCTAATAGAGCCAGAAACTTGAGGGTACTCAGAACAAAAGAACGGTTTTTCCTACATACGGACTATTGCTAGTTCAACTCTGCTTCTGAAACTGATACAAACCACAGGTCCTCTAACATCCAATGCTTTACAGTTAAGAGCAAGAAATGTGTGAGCTACTTGAACGATGTAGCTTTTTTGAGCTGAAAAGTGACTGAGTTTACCTGAAAAGAATTCTTGCCTGTAGGAAGACACAGAGCCTGGGATTTAACACCATTTCTGAAGGGAAACACACAGCACAGTTGTCATCTGTGAAACACACCCTGCTTTAGAGCAAGAAGCAAGCTCTTGCTTTCTAGAGTCTCTAATACATCAGGAAATTTGAGTGTGTTCATAAAAAAAGAACGGTGTTTCCTACACTTACGGACAATATGTAGTCCAACTCTGCTTCTGAAACTGATACAAACCCCAGTCGTCTAACATCCAATGCTTTTCAGTTAAGAGCAAGTAATGTGTGAGCTTCGTAAAGGATTTATATTAATTTGAGCGGAAAAGTGACTGAGTTTACCTGAAATGATGTCTTGCTTGTAGGAAGACACAGAGCCTGGATTTAACGCCATTCGTGAAGGGAAACACACAGCACAGTTCTCATCCCTGAACCACACTCTGCTTTAGAGCAAGAAGCACCCTCTTGCTTTATAAGTGTCTCTAATACAGCCAGAAACGTGACTGTGGTCAGAAAAAAATAAGGTGTTTCCTACACATACGGACCATTGCTAGTCCAACTCTACTTCTGAAACTGATAAAAACCACAAGTCATATAACATCCAATGCTTTTCAGTTAAGAGCAAGAAACGTGTGAGCTACGTAAACAATATAGGTTTGTTTGAGCTGAAATGTGACTTTGTTTACCTAAAACGAAGTCTTGCCTGTAGGAAAACACAGAGCCTGGGATGTAACTCCATTTCTGAAGGGAAACACACAGCACACTTGTCATCCGTGAAACACTCATTGTTTTAGACCAAGAAGCAAGCTATTGCTTTCTAGGGTCTCTAATACAGCAGGAAACGTGAGTGTATTCAGAACAATATAACGGTGTTTCCTACACATAAGGACCATTGCTAGTTCAACTCTGCGTCTGAAACTGATACAAACTACAAGTCATCTAACATCCAATGCTTTTCAGTTAAGAGCACGAAACGTGTGAGCTTCGTAAACGATTTATATTAATTTGAGCTGAAAAGTGACTGCGTTTACCTGAAATGATGACTTGCTTGTAGGAAGATACAGAGCCTGGGATTTAACTCCATTTCTGAAGGGAAACACACTGCACAGTTTTCATCGATGGAACACAGTCTGCTTTAGAGCAAGAAGCACGCTCTTGCTTTCTAGAATCTCTAATACAGCAGGAAACGTGAGTGTGCTCAGAACAAAAGAACGGTGTTTCCTACACATACCGACCATATGTAGTCCAACTCTCCTTCTGAAAGTGATACAAACCACAGTTTCTCTAATATCCAATGCTTTTCAGTTAGAGCAAGTAACGTGTGAGCTTCTTGAACGATGTATCTTTGTTTGAGCTGAAAGGTGACTGAGTTTACCTGAAACAAAGTCTTGCCTGTAGGAAGACACAGACCCAGGGATTTAACTCCATTTCTGAAAGGAAACACACAGCACAGTTGTCATCCGTGAAACATACTCTGCTTTAGAGCAAGAAGCAAGCTATTGCTTTCTAGCGTCTCTAATACAGCAGGAAACGTGAGTGTGCTCAGAACAAAAGAACGGAGTTTCCTACACATACAGACCATATGTAGTCCAACTCTGCTTCTGAAACTGATACAAACCACAAGTCAACTAACATCCAATGCTTTGCAGTTAAGAGCAAGAAACGTGTGAGCTTCGTATACAATTTATATTTATTTGAGCTCAAAAGTGTCTGCGTTTACCTGACATGATGTCTTGATTGTAGGAAGATACAGAGCCTGGGATTTACTCCATTTCTGAAGGGAAACACGCAGCACAGTTTTCATCGATGAAACACACTCTGCTTTAGAGCAATAAGCACGCTCTTGCTTACTAGTGTCTCTAATACAGCAGGGAACGTGTGTGTGCTCCAAACAAAAGAACGGTGTTTCCTACACATACAGACCATATGTAGACCAACTCTGCGTCTGAAACTGATACAAACCACTGTTCCTCTAATATCCAATGCTTTTCAGTTAGAGCGAGAAACGTGTGTGCTACGTAAACCATGTAACTTTTTTTGAGCTGAGAGGTGACTGAGGTTACCTGAAACGAAGTCTTGCCTGTAGGAAGACACAGAGGCTGGGATTTAAGACCATTTCTGAAGGGAAACACACAGCACAGTTGTCATCCGTGAAACACACACTGCCTTAGAGCAAGAAGCACGCTCTTGCTTTCTAGAGTCTCTAATACATCAGGAAACGTGAGTGTGCTCATAACAAAAGAACGGTGTTTCCTACGCGTACGGACCATATGTAGTCCAACTCTGCTTCTGAAACTGATACAAACCACAAGTCATCTAACATCCAATGCTTTTCAGTTAAGAGCAAGAAACGTGTGATCTTCGTAAACGATTTATATTCATTTGAGCGGAAAAGTGACTGCGTTTACATGAAATGATGACTTGCTTGTAGGAAGATACAGAGCCTGGGATTTAACTCCATTTCTGAAGGGAAACAAACTGAACAGTTGTCATCCGTGAAACATACTCTGCTTTAGAGCAAGAAGCACGCTCTTGCTTTCTAGAATCTCTAATACAGCAGGAATCGTGACTGTGCTCAGAACAAAAGTATGGTGTTTCCTACACATACGGACCATATGTAGTCCAACACTGCTTCTGAAACCGATACAAACCACAGTTTCTCTAATATCCAATGCTTTTAAGTTAGAGCAAGAAATGTGTGAGCTATGTAAAAGATATAGCTTTTTTTGAGCTTAAAGGTGACTGAGTTTACCTAAATGAAGTCTTCCTGTAGGAAGACACAGAGCCTGGGATTTAACTCCATTTCTGAAGGGAAACAAACAGCACAGTTGTCATCCAGGAAACACACTCTGCTTTAGAACAAGAAGCATGCTCTTGCTTTCTAGAGTCTCTAATAGAGCCAGAAACTTGAGGGTACTCAGTACAAAAAAGGTGTTTCCTATACATACAGACCATTGCTAGTTCAACTCTGCTTCTGAAACTGATACAAACCACAGGTCCTCTAACATCCAATGCTTTACAGTTAAGAGCAAGAAACGTGTGGGCTACTTGAACGATGTAGCTTTGTTTGACCTGAAAAGTGACTGAGTTTACCTGAAACGAAGTTTTGCCTGTAGAAAGATTCAGAGCCCGGAATTTAACTCCATTCCTGAAGTAAAACACACAGCACACTTGTCATCTGTGAAACAGACACTGCTTTACAGCTAGAAGCATCATCTTGCTGTCTAGAGTCTCTAATACAGCAGGAAACATGACTGTAGTCAGAACAAAAGAACGGTGTTTCCTACACATACAGACCATATGTAGACCAACTCTGCTTCTGACACTGATACAAACCACAGTTCCTCTAATATCCAATGCTTTTCATTTAGAGCGAGAAATGTGTGAGCTATGTAAACAATGTAGCTCTGTTTGAGCTGAAAGGTGACTGAGTTTACCTGAAACGAAGTCATGCCTGTAGGAAGACACAGAGACTGGGATGTAACACCATTTCTGAAGGGAAACACACAGCACAGTTGTCATCCGTGAAACACACTCTGCTTTAGAGCAAGAAGCACGCTCTTGCTTTCTAGAGTCTCTAATACATCGGGAAAAGTGAGTGTGCTCATACCAAAGAACGGTGTTTCCTACACGTATGGACCATTGCTAGTTCAAGGCTGCTTCTGAAACTGATACAAACCCCAAGTCATCTAACATCCAATGCTTTCACTTAAGATAAAGAAACATGTGAGCTGTGTAAACGATTTATATTCATTTGAGCTGAAAATTGACTGCGTTTACCTGAAATGATGTCTTTCTTGTAGGAAGACACAGAGCCTGGATTTAACTCCATTCCTGAAGGGAAACACACAGCACAGTTCTCATCCATGAAACACAGTCTGCTTTAGAGCAAGAAGCACACTCTTGCTTTCTAGAATCTCTAATACAGCAGGAAACGTGACTGTGCTGAGAACAAACGAATGGTGTTTCCTTCACATACGGCCCGTAAGTAGTCCAACTCTGCTTCTGAAACTGATACAAACCACAGTTTCTCTAATATCCAATGCTTTTAAGTTAGAGCAAATAACGTGTGAGCTATGTAAACGATATAGCTTTTTTTGAGCTGAAAGGTGACTGAGTTTACCTAAATGAAGTCTTGCCTGTAGGAAGACACAGAGCCTGGGATTTAACTCCATTTCTGAAGGGAAACACACACCACAGTTGTCATCCATGAAACACACTCTGCTTTAGAACAAGAAGCATGCTCTTGCTTTCTAGAGTCTCTAATAGAGCCAGAAAATTGAGGGTACTCAGAACAAAAAAAGGTGTTTCCTACACATACGGACCATTGCTAGTTCAAGTCTGCTTCTGAAACTGATACAAACCACAGGTCCTCTAACATCCAATGGTTTACAGTTAAGAGCAAGAAACGTGTGAGCTACTTGAACGCTGTATCTTTATTTGAGCTGAAAGGTGACTGAGTTTACCTGAAACAAAGTCTTGCCTGTAGGAAGACACAGATCCTGGGATTTAACTCCATTTCTGAAGGGAAACACACAGCACAGTTCTCATCCGTGAAACATAATTTGCTTTAGAGCAAGAAGCACGCTCTTGCTTTCTAGGGTCTCTAATACAGCAGGAAAAGTGAGTGTGCTCAGAACAAAAGAACAGTGTTTCCTACACATACAGACCATATGTAGACCAACTCTGCTTCTGGCACTGATACAAACCACAGTTCCTCTAATTTCCAATGCTTTTCATTTAGAGCGAGAAATGTGTGAGCTATGAAAACAATGTACCTCTGTTTGAGCTGAAAGGTGACTGAGTTTACCTGAAACGAAGTCATGCCTGTAGGAAGACACAGAGCCTGGGATTTAACACCATTTCTGAAGGGAAACACACAGCACAGTTGTCATCCGTGATACACACTCTGCTTTAGAGCAAGAAGCACGCTTTTGCTTTCTAGAGTCTCTAATACATCAGGAAAAGTGAGCGTGCTCATACCAAAGAACGGTGTTTCCTACACGTATGGACCATTGCTACTTGAAGGCTGCTTCTGAAACTGATACAAACCCCAAGTCATCTAACATCCAATGCTTTCACTTAAGATCAAGAAACATGTGAGCTTCGTAAACGATTTATATTCATTTGAGCTGAAAAGTGTTTGAGTTTACCTGAAATGATGTCTTTCTTGTAGGAAGACACAGAGCCTGGATTTAACTCCATTCCTGATGGGAAACACACAGCACAGTTCTCATCCATGAAACACAGTCTGCTTTAGAGCAAGAAGCACACTCTTGCTTTCTAGAATCTCTAATACAGCAGGAAACGTGACTGTGCTCAGAACAAATGAATGGTGTTTCCTTCACATAGGGCCCATATGTAGTCCAACTCTGCTTCTGAAACTGATACAAACCACAGGTCCTCTAATATCCAATGCTTTTAAGTTAGAGCAAGAAACGTGTGAGCTATGTAAACGATATAGCTTTTTTTGAGCTGAAAGGTGACTGAGTTTACCTAAATGAAGTCTTGCCTGTTGGAAGACACAGAGCCTGGGATTTAACTCCATTTCTGAAGGGAAACACACAGCACAGTTGTTGTCCGTGAAACACACTCTGCTTTAGAACAAGAAGCATGCTCTTGCTTTCTAGAGTCTCTAATAGAGCCAGAAACTTGAGGGTACTCAGAACAAAAAAAGGTGTTTCCTACACATACGGACCATTGCTAGTTCAACTCTGCTTCTGAAACTGATACAAACCACAGGTCCTCTAACATCAAATGCTTTACAGTTAAGAGCAAGATACGTGTGAGCTACTTGAACGATGCAGCTTTGTTTGAGCTGAAAAGTGACTGAGTTTACCTGTAACGAAGTTTTGCCTGTAGCAAGACACAGAGCCTGGAATTTAACTCCATTTCTGCAGGAAAACACACAGCACACTTGTCATCCGTGAAAGACACTCTGCTTTAGAACAAGAAGCATGCTCTTGCTTTCTAGAGTCTCTAATAGAGCCAGAAACTTGAGGGTACTCAGAACAAAAAAAGGTGTTTCCTACACATACGGACCATTGCTAGTTCAACTCTGCTTCTGAAACTGATACAAATCACAGGTCCTCTAACATCCTATGCTTTACAGTTAAGAGCAAGATACGTGTGAGCTACTTGAACGATGCAGCTTTGTTTGAGCTGAAAAGTGACTGAGTTTACCTGAAACGAAGTTTTGCCTGTAGCAAGACACAGAGCCTGGAATTTAACTCCATTTCTGCAGTTAAACACACAGCACACTTGTCATCCGTGAAACACACTCTGCTTTAGAACAAGAAGCATGCTCTTGCTTTCTAGAGTCTCTAATAGAGCCAGAAACTTGAGGGTACTCAGAACAAAAAAAGGTGTTTCCTACACATATGGACCATTGCTAGTTCAACTCTGCTTCTGAAACTGATACAAACCACAGGTCCTCTAACATCCAATGCTTTACAGTTAAGAGCAAGAAACGTGTGAGCTACTTGAACGCTGTATCTTTATTTGAGCTGAAAGGTGACTGAGTTTACCTGAAACGAAGTCTTGCCTGTAGGAAGACACAGATCCTGGGATTTAACTCCATTTCTGAAGGGAAACACACAGCACAGTTGTCATCCATGTTACATACTCTGCTTTAGAGCAAGAAGCACGCTTTGCTTTCTAGGGTCTCTAATACAGCAGGAAAAGTGAGTATGCTCAGAACAAAAGAACGGTGTTTCCTACACATGCGGACCATTGCTAGTTCAACTCTGCTTCTGTAACTGATACAAACCACAATTCCTCCAACATGCAATGCTTTTCAGTTAAGAACGAGAAACGTGTGAGCTTTGTAAACGATTTATATTCATTTTAGCTGAAAAGTGACTGCGTTTACCTGAAATGATGTCCTGCTTGTAGGAAGATACAGAGCCTGGTTTTAACTCCATTTCTGAAGGGAAAAACACAGCACAGTTTTCATCAATGAAACACAGTCTGCTTTAGAGCAAGAAGCACGCTCTTGCTTACTAGAGTCTCTAATACAGCAGGAAACGTGAGTGTGCTACAAACAAAAGAACGGTGTTTCCTACACATACAGATCATATGTAGACCAACTCTGCTTCTGACACTGATACAAACCACAGTTCCTCTAATATCCAATGCTTTTCATTTAGAGCGAGAAATGTGTGAGCTATGTAAACAATGTAGCTCTGTTTGAGCTGAAAGGTGACTGAGTTTACCTGAATCGAAGTCATGCCTGTAGGAAGACACAGAGCCTGGGATTTAACACCATTTCTGAAGGGAAACACACAGCACAGTTGTCATCCGTGAAACACACTCTGCTTTAGAGCAAGAAGCACGCTTTTGCTTTCTAGAGTCTCTAATACATCAGGAAAAGTGAGCGTGCTCATACCAAAGAACGGTGTTTCCTACACGTATGGACCATTGCTACTTGAAGGCTGCTTCTGAAACTGATACAAACCCCAAGTCATCTAACATCCAATGCTTTCACTTAAGATCAAGAAACATGTGAGCTTCGTAAACGATTTATATTCATTTGAGCTGAAAAGTGTTTGAGTTTACCTGAAATGATGTCTTTCTTGTAGGAAGACACAGAGCCTGGATTTAACTCCATTCCTGATGGGAAACACACAGCACAGTTCTCATCCATGAAACACAGTCTGCTTTAGAGCAAGAAGCACACTCTTGCTTTCTAGAATCTCTAATACAGCAGGAAACGTGACTGTGCTCAGAACAAATGAATGGTGTTTCCTTCACATAGGGCCCATATGTAGTCCAACTCTGCTTCTGAAACTGATACAAACCACAGGTCCTCTAATATCCAATGCTTTTAAGTTAGAGCAAGAAACGTGTGAGCTATGTAAACGATATAGCTTTTTTTGAGCTGAAAGGTGACTGAGTTTACCTAAATGAAGTCTTGCCTGTTGGAAGACACAGAGCCTGGGATTTAACTCCATTTCTGAAGGGAAACACACAGCACAGTTGTTGTCCGTGAAACACACTCTGCTTTAGAACAAGAAGCATGCTCTTGCTTTCTAGAGTCTCTAATAGAGCCAGAAACTTGAGGGTACTCAGAACAAAAAAAGGTGTTTCCTACACATACGGACCATTGCTAGTTCAACTCTGCTTCTGAAACTGATACAAACCACAGGTCCTCTAACATCAAATGCTTTACAGTTAAGAGCAAGATACGTGTGAGCTACTTGAACGATGCAGCTTTGTTTGAGCTGAAAAGTGACTGAGTTTACCTGTAACGAAGTTTTGCCTGTAGCAAGACACAGAGCCTGGAATTTAACTCCATTTCTGCAGGAAAACACACAGCACACTTGTCATCCGTGAAACACACTCTGCTTTAGAACAAGAAGCATGCTCTTGCTTTCTAGAGTCTCTAATAGAGCCAGAAACTTGAGGGTACTCAGAACAAAAAAAGGTGTTTCCTACACATACGGACCATTGCTAGTTCAACTCTGCTTCTGAAACTGATACAAATCACAGGTCCTCTAACATCCTATGCTTTACAGTTAAGAGCAAGATACGTGTGAGCTACTTGAACGATGCAGCTTTGTTTGAGCTGAAAAGTGACTGAGTTTACCTGAAACGAAGTTTTGCCTGTAGCAAGACACAGAGCCTGGAATTTAACTCCATTTCTGCAGTTAAACACACAGCACACTTGTCATCCGTGAAACACACTCTGCTTTAGAACAAGAAGCATGCTCTTGCTTTCTAGAGTCTCTAATAGAGCCAGAAACTTGAGGGTACTCAGAACAAAAAAAGGTGTTTCCTACACATATGGACCATTGCTAGTTCAACTCTGCTTCTGAAACTGATACAAACCACAGGTCCTCTAACATCCAATGCTTTACAGTTAAGAGCAAGAAACGTGTGAGCTACTTGAACGCTGTATCTTTATTTGAGCTGAAAGGTGACTGAGTTTACCTGAAACGAAGTCTTGCCTGTAGGAAGACACAGATCCTGGGATTTAACTCCATTTCTGAAGGGAAACACACAGCACAGTTGTCATCCATGTTACATACTCTGCTTTAGAGCAAGAAGCACGCTTTGCTTTCTAGGGTCTCTAATACAGCAGGAAAAGTGAGTATGCTCAGAACAAAAGAACGGTGTTTCCTACACATGCGGACCATTGCTAGTTCAACTCTGCTTCTGTAACTGATACAAACCACAATTCCTCCAACATGCAATGCTTTTCAGTTAAGAACGAGAAACGTGTGAGCTTTGTAAACGATTTATATTCATTTTAGCTGAAAAGTGACTGCGTTTACCTGAAATGATGTCCTGCTTGTAGGAAGATACAGAGCCTGGTTTTAACTCCATTTCTGAAGGGAAAAACACAGCACAGTTTTCATCAATGAAACACAGTCTGCTTTAGAGCAAGAAGCACGCTCTTGCTTACTAGAGTCTCTAATACAGCAGGAAACGTGAGTGTGCTACAAACAAAAGAACGGTGTTTCCTACACATACAGATCATATGTAGACCAACTCTGCTTCTGACACTGATACAAACCACAGTTCCTCTAATATCCAATGCTTTTCATTTAGAGCGAGAAATGTGTGAGCTATGTAAACAATGTAGCTCTGTTTGAGCTGAAAGGTGACTGAGTTTACCTGAATCGAAGTCATGCCTGTAGGAAGACACAGAGCCTGGGATTTAACACCATTTCTGAAGGGAAACACACAGCACAGTTGTCATCCGTGAAACACACTCTGCTTTAGAGCAAGAAGCACGCTCTTGCTTTCTAGAGTCTCTAATACATCAGGAAAAGTGAGTGTGCTCATACCAAAGAACGGTATTTCCAACACGTATGGACCATTGCTAGTTCAAGGCTGCTTCTGAAACTGATACAAACCCCAAGTCATCTAACATCCAATGCTTTCACTTAAGATCAAGAAACATGTGAGCTGTGTAAACGATTTATATTCATTTGAGCTGAAATGTGACTGCGTTTACCTGAAATGATGTCTTTCTTGTAGGAAGACACAGAGCCTGGATTTAACTCCATTCCTGGTGGGAAACACACAGCACAGTTCTCATCCATGAAACACAGTCTGCTTTAGAGCAAGAAGCACACTCTTGCTTTCTAGAATCTCTAATACAGCAGGAAACGTGACTGTGCTCAGAACAAATGAATGGTGTTACCTTCACATAGGGCCCATATGTAGTCCAACTCTGCTTCTGAAACTGATACAAACCACAGGTCCTCTAACATCCAATGCTTTACAGTTAAGAGCAAGATACGTGTGAGCTACTTGAACGATGTAGCTTTGTTTGAGCTGAAAAGTGACTGAGTTTACCTGTAACGAAGTTTTGCCTGTAGCGAGACACAGAGCCTGGAATTTAACTCCATTTCTGAAGGAAAACACACAGCACACTTGTCATCCGTGAAACACACTCTGCTTTACAGCAAGAAGCATGCTCTTGCTGTCAGGGGTCTCTAATACAGAAGGAAATGTGAGTGTGCTCAGAACAAAAGAACGGTGTTTCCTACACATATGGTCCATTGCTAGTTCAACTCTGCTTCCGAAACTGATACAAACTACCGATCCTCTAACATGCAATGCTTTTCAGTTAAGAGCAAGAAACGTGTGAGCTACGTAAACGATATAGCTTTGTTTGATCTGAAAGCTGACTGAGTTTACCTAAATGAAGTCTTGCCTGTAGGAAGACACAGAGCCTGGGATTTAACTCCATTTCTGAAGGGAAACACATAGCACAATTGTCATCCGTGAAACACACTCTGCTTTAGAGCAAGAAGCACGCTGTTGCTGTCTAGAGTCTCTAATACAGAAGGGAACATGAGTGTGCTCAGAACAAATAAAAGGTGTTTCCTGCACATACGGACCATTGCTAGTTCAACTCTGCTTCTGAAACTGTTACAAACCAACGATCCTCTAACATGCAATGCTTTTCAGTTAAGAGCGAGAAACGTGTGAGCTTCGTAAACGATTTATATTCATTTGAGCTGAAAGGTGACTGAGTTTACCTGAAACGAAGTCATGCCTGTAGGAAGACACAGAGCCTGGGATTTAACACCATTTCTGAAGGGAAACACACAGCACAGTTGTCATCCGTGAAACACAGTCTGCTTTAGAGCAAGAAGCACGCTCTTGCTTTCTAGAGTCTCTAATAAATCAGGAAAAGTGAGTGTGCTCATAACAAAAGAACGTTGTTTCCTACACGTACGGACCATTGCTAGTTCAAGGCTGCTTCTGAAACTGATACAAACCCCAAGTCATCTAACATCCAATGCTTTCACTTAAGATCAAGAAACATGTGAGCTTCGTAAACGATTTATATTCATTTGAGCTGAAAAGTGACTGCGTTTACCTGAAATGATGTCTTTCTTGTAGGAAGACACAGAGCCTGGATTTAACTCCATTCCTGAAGGGAAACACACAGCACAGTTCTCATCCATGAAACACAGTCTGCTTTAGAGCAAGAAGCACACTCTTGCTTTCTAGAATCTCTAATACAGCAGGAAACGTGACTGTGCTGAGAACAAAAGAATGGTGTTTCCTTCACATACGGCCCATATGTAGTCCAACTCTGCTTCTGAAACTGATACAAACCACAGTTTCTCTAATATCCAATGCTTTTAAGTTAGAGCAAGAAACGTGTGAGCTATGTAAACGATATAGCTTTTTTTGAGCTGAAAGGTGACTGAGTTTACCTAAATGAAGTCTTGCCTGTAGGAAGACACAGAGCCTGGGATTTAACTCCATTTCTGAAGGGAAACACACAGCACAGTTGTCATCCGTGAAACACACTCTGCTTTAGAACAAGAAGCATGCTCTTGCTTTCTAGAGTCTCTAATAGAGCCAGAAAATTGAGGGTACTCAGAACAAAAAAAGGTGTTTCCTACACATACGGACCATTGCTAATTCAACTCTGCTTCTGAAACTGATACAAACCACAGATCCTCTAACATCCAATGCTTTTCAGTTAAGAGCACGAAACGTGTGAGCTTCGTAAACGATTTATATTAATTTGAGCTGAAAAGTGACTGCGTTTACCTAAAATGATGACTTGCTTGTAGGGAGATACAGAGACTGGGATTTAACTCCATTTCTGAAGGGAAACACACAGCACAGTTTTCATCGATGAAACACAGTCTGCTTTAGAGCAAGAAGCACGCTCTTGCTTACTAGAATCTGTAATACAGCAGGAAACGTGAGTGTGCTCAGAACAAAAAAACGGTGTTTCCTACACATACAGACCATATGTAGTCCAACTCTATTTCTGAAAGTGATACAAACCACAGTTTCTCTAATATCCAATGCTTTTCAGTTAGAGCAAGAAACGTGTGAGCTACTTGAACGATGTATCTTTGTTTTAGCTGAAAGTTGACTGTGTTTACCTGAAACGAAGTCTTGCCTGTAGGAAGACACAGATCCAGGGATATAACTCCATTTCTGAAAAGAAACACACAGCACAGTTGTCATCCGTGAAACATACTCTGCTTTAGAGCAAGAAGCAAGCTATTGCTTTCTAGGGTCTCTAATACAGCAGGAAACGTGAGTGTGCTCAGAACAAAAGAACGGTGTTTCCTACACATACAGACCAGATGTAGTCCAACTCTGCTTCTGAAACTGATACAAACCACAAGTCATCTAACATCCAATGCTTTGCAGTTAAGAGCAAGATACGTGTGAGCTACTTGAACGATGCAGCTTTGTTTGAGCTGAAAAGTGACTGAGTTTACCTGAAACGAAGTTTTGCCTGTAGCAAGACACAGAGCCTGGAATTTAACTCCATTTCTGCAGTTAAACACACAGCACACTTGTCATCCGTGAAACACACTCTGCTTTAGAACAAGAAGCATGCTCTTGCTTTCTAGAGTCTCTAATAGAGCCAGAAACTTGAGGGTACTCAGAACAAAAAAAGGTGTTTCCTACACATACGGACCATTGCTAGTTCAACTCTGCTTCTGAAACTGATACAAACCACAGGTCCTCTAACATCCAATGCTTTACAGTTAAGAGCAAGAAACGTGTGAGCTACTTGAACATGTATCTTTATTTGAGCTGAAAGGTGACTGAGTTTACCTGAAACGAAGTCTTGCCTGTAGGAAGACACAGATCCTGGGATTTAACTCCATTTCTGAAGGGAAACACACAGCACAGTTTTCATCAATTAAACACAGTCTGCTTTAGAGCAAGAAGCACGCTTTGCTTTCTAGGGTCTCTAATACAGCAGGAAAAGTGAGTGTGCTCAGAACAAAAGAACGGTGTTTCCTACACATACGGACCATTGCTAGTTCAACTCTGCTTCTGTGACTGATACAAACCACAATTCCTCCAACATGCAATGCTTTTCAGTTAAGAACGAGAAACGTGTGAGCTTTGTAAACGATTTATATTCATTTTAGCTGAAAAGTGACTGCGTTTACCTGAAATGATGTCTTGCTTGTAGGAAGATACAGAGCCTGGTTTTAACTCCATTTCTGAAGGGAAACACACAGCACAGTTTTCATCAATGAAACACAGTCTGCTTTAGAGCAAGAAGCACGCTCTTGCTTACTAGAGTCTCTAATACAGCAGGAAACGTGAGTGTGCTACAAACAAAAGAACGGTGTTTCCTACACATACAGATCATATGTAGACCAACTCTGCTTCTGACACTGATACAAACCACAGTTCCTCTAATATCCAATGCTTTTCATTTAGAGCGAGAAATGTGTGAGCTATGTAAACAATGTAGCTCTGTTTGAGCTGAAAGGTGACTGAGTTTACCTGAATCGAAGTCATGCCTGTAGGAAGACACAGAGCCTGGGATTTAACACCATTTCTGAAGGGAAACACACAGCACAGTTGTCATCCGTGAAACACACTCTGCTTTAGAGCAAGAAGCACGCTCTTGCTTTCTAGAGTCTCTAATACATCAGGAAAAGTGAGTGTGCTCATACCAAAGAACGGTGTTTCCAACACGTATGGACCATTGCTAGTTCAAGGCTGCTTCTGAAACTGATACAAACCCCAAGTCATCTAACATCCAATGCTTTCACTTAAGATCAAGAAACATGTGAGCTGTGTAAACGATTTATATTCATTTGAGCTGAAATGTGACTGCGTTTACCTGAAATGATGTCTTTCTTGTAGGAAGACACAGAGCCTGGATTTAACTCCATTCCTGGTGGGAAACACACAGCACAGTTCTCATCCATGAAACACAGTCTGCTTTAGAGCAAGAAGCACACTCTTGCTTTCTAGAATCTCTAATACAGCAGGAAACGTGACTGTGCTCAGAACAAATGAATGGTGTTACCTTCACATAGGGCCCATATGTAGTCCAACTCTGCTTCTGAAACTGATACAAACCACAGGTCCTCTAACATCCAATGCTTTACAGTTAAGAGCAAGATACGTGTGAGCTACTTGAACGATGTAGCTTTGTTTGAGCTGAAAAGTGACTGAGTTTACCTGTAACGAAGTTTTGCCTGTAGCGAGACACAGAGCCTGGAATTTAACTCCATTTCTCAAGGAAAACACACAGCACACTTGTCATCCGTGAAACACACTCTGCTTTACAGCAAGAAGCATGCTCTTGCTGTCTAGAGTCTCTAATACAGAAGGAAATGTGAGTGTGCTCAGAACAAAAGAACGGTGTTTCCTACACATACGGTCCATTGCTAGTTCAACTCTGCTTCCGAAACTGATACAAACTACCGATCCTCTAACATGCAATGCTTTTCAGTTAAGAGCAAGAAACGTGTGAGCTACGTAAACGATATAGCTTTGTTTGATCTGAAAGCTGACTGAGTTTACCTAAATGAAGTCTTGCCTGTAGGAAGACACAGAGCCTGGGATTTAACTCCATTTCTGAAGGGAAACACACAGCACAATTGTCATCCGTGAAACACACTCTGCTTTAGAGCAAGAAGCACGCTGTTGCTGTCTAGAGTCTCTAATACAGAAGGGAACATGAGTGTGCTCAGAACAAAAAAAAAGGTGTTTCCTGCACATACGGACCATTGCTAGTTCAACTCTGCTTCTGAAACTGTTACAAACCACCGATCCTCTAACATGCAATGCTTTTCAGTTAAGAGCGAGAAACGTGTGAGCTTCGTAAACGATTTATATTCATTTGAGCTGAAAGGTGACTGAGTTTACCTGAAACGAAGTCATGCCTGTAGGAAGACACAGAGCCTGGGATTTAACACCATTTCTGAAGGGAAACACACAGCACAGTTGTCATCCGTGAAACACAGTCTGCTTTAGAGCAAGAAGCACGCTCTTGCTTTCTAGAGTCTCTAATAAATCAGGAAACGTGAGTGTGCTCATAACAAAAGAACGTTGTTTCCTACACGTACGGACCATTGCTAGTTCAAGGCTGCTTCTGAAACTGATACAAACCCCAAGTCATCTAACATCCAATGCTTTCACTTAAGATCAAGAAACATGTGAGCTTCGTAAACGATTTATATTCATTTGAGCTGAAAAGTGACTGCGTTTACCTGAAATGATGTCTTTCTTGTAGGAAGACACAGAGCCTGGATTTAACTCCATTCCTGAAGGGAAACACACAGCACAGTTCTCATCCATGAAACACAGTCTGCTTTAGAGCAAGAAGCACACTCTTGCTTTCTAGAATCTCTAATACAGCAGGAAACGTGACTGTGCTGAGAACAAAAGAATGGTGTTTCCTTCACATACGGCCCATATGTAGTCCAACTCTGCTTCTGAAACTGATACAAACCACAGTTTCTCTAATATCCAATGCTTTTAAGTTAGAGCAAGAAACGTGTGAGCTATGTAAACGATATAGCTTTTTTTGAGCTGAAAGGTGACTGAGTTTACCTAAATGAAGTCTTGCCTGTAGGAAGACACAGAGCCTGGGATTTAACTCCATTTCTGAAGGGAAACACACAGCACAGTTGTCATCCGTGAAACACACTCTGCTTTAGAACAAGAAGCATGCTCTTGCTTTCTAGAGTCTCTAATAGAGCCAGAAAATTGAGGGTACTCAGAACAAAGAAAGGTGTTTCCTACACATACGGACCATTGCTAGTTCAACTCTGCTTCTGAAACTGATACAAACCACAGATCCTCTAACATCCAATGCTTTTCAGTTAAGAGCACGAAACGTGTGAGCTTCGTAAACGATTTATATTAATTTGAGCTGAAAAGTGACTGCGTTTACCTAAAATGATGACTTGCTTGTAGGGAGATACAGAGACTGGGATTTAACTCCATTTCTGAAGGGAAACACACAGCACAGTTTTCATCGATGAAACACAGTCTGCTTTAGAGCAAGAAGCACGCTCTTGCTTACTAGAATCTCTAATACAGCAGGAAACGTGAGTGTGCTCAGAACAAAAAAACGGTGTTTCCTACACATACAGACCATATGTAGTCCAACTCTATTTCTGAAAGTGATACAAACCACAGTTTCTCTAATATCCAATGCTTTTCAGTTAGAGCAAGAAACGTGTGAGCTACTTGAACGATGTATCTTTGTTTTAGCTGAAAGTTGACTGTGTTTACCTGAAACGAAGTCTTGCCTGTAGGAAGACACAGATCCAGGGATATAACTCCATTTCTGAAAAGAAACACACAGCACAGTTGTCATCCGTGAAACATACTCTGCTTTAGAGCAAGAAGCAAGCTATTGCTTTCTAGGGTCTCTAATACAGCAGGAAACGTTAGTGTGCTCAGAACAAAAGAACGGTGTTTCCTACACATACAGACCAGATGTAGTCCAACTCTGCTTCTGAAACTGATACAAACCACAAGTCATCTAACATCCAATGCTTTGCAGTTAAGAGCAAGATACGTGTGAGCTACTTGAACGATGCAGCTTTGTTTGAGCTGAAAAGTGACTGAGTTTACCTGAAACGAAGTTTTGCCTGTAGCAAGACACAGAGCCTGGAATTTAACTCCATTTCTGCAGTTTAACACACAGCACACTTGTCATCCGTGAAACACACTCTGCTTTAGAACAAGAAGCATGCTCTTGCTTTCTAGAGTCTCTAATAGAGCCAGAAACTTGAGGGTACTCAGAACAAAAAAAGGTGTTTCCTACACATACGGACCATTGCTAGTTCAACTCTGCTTCTGAAACTGATACAAACCACAGGTCCTCTAACATCCAATGCTTTACAGTTAAGAGCAAGAAACGTGTGAGCTACTTGAACATGTATCTTTATTTGAGCTGAAAGGTGACTGAGTTTACCTGAAACGAAGTCTTGCCTGTAGGAAGACACAGATCCTGGGATTTAACTCCATTTCTGAAGGGAAACACACAGCACAGTTTTCATCAATTAAACACAGTCTGCTTTAGAGCAAGAAGCAC
Organism: Onychomys leucogaster; assembly: GCA_949786385.1. Lineage (NCBI taxonomy): Eukaryota > Metazoa > Chordata > Mammalia > Rodentia > Cricetidae > Onychomys > Onychomys leucogaster. The sequence continues at coordinate 50,011 of CATKUP010000799.1, forward strand.
GCTTTGCTTTCTAGGGTCTCTAATACAGCAGGAAAAGTGAGTGTGCTCAGAACAAAAGAACGGTGTTTCCTACACATACGGACCATTGCTAGTTCAACTCTGCTTCTGTGACTGATATAAACCACAATTCCTCCAACATGCAATGCTTTTCAGTTAAGAACGAGAAACGTGTGAGCTTTGTAAATGATTTATATTCATTTTAGCTGAAAAGTGACTGCGTTTACCTGAAATGATGTCTTGCTTGTAGGAAGATACAGAGCCTGGTTTTAACTCCATTTCTGAAGGGAAACACACAGCACAGTTTTCATCAATGAAACACAGTCTGCTTTAGAGCAAGAAGCACGCTCTTGCTTACTAGAGTCTCTAATACAGCAGGAAACGTGAGTGTGCTACAAACAAAAGAACGGTGTTTCCTACACATACAGATCATATGTAGACCAACTCTGCTTCTGACACTGATACAAACCACAGTTCCTCTAATATCCAATGCTTTTCATTTAGAGCGAGAAATGTGTGAGCTATGTAAACAATGTAGCTCTGTTTGAGCTGAAAGGTGACTGAGTTTACCTGAAACGAAGTCATGCCTGTAGGAAGACACAGAGCCTGGGATTAAACACCATTTCTGAAGGGAAACACACAGCACAGTTGTCATCTGTGAAACACACTCCGCTTTAGAGCAAGAAGCACGCTCTTGCTTTCTAGAGTCTCTAATAGATCAGGAAAAGTGAGTGTGCTCATACCAAAGAACGGTGTTTCCAACACGTATGGACCATTGCTAGTTCAAGGCTGCTTCTGAAACTGATACAAACCCCAAGTCATCTAACATCCAATGCTTTCACTTAAGATCAAGAAACATGTGAGCTGTGTAAACGATTTATATTCATTTGAGCTGAAATGTGACTGCGTTTACCTGAAATGATGTCTTTCTTGTAGGAAGACACAGAGCCTGGATTTAACTCCATTCCTGATGGGAAACACACAGCACAGTTCTCATCCATGAAACACAGTCTGCTTTAGAGCAAGAAGCACACTCTTGCTTTCTAGAATCTCTAATACCGCAGGAAACGTTACTGTGCTCAGAACAAATGAATGGTGTTACCTTCACATAGGGCCCATATGTAGTCCAACTCTGCTTCTGAAACTGATACAAACCACAGGTCCTCTAACATCCAATGCTTTACAGTTAAGAGCAAGATACGTGTGAGCTACTTGAACGATGTAGCTTTGTTTGAGCTGAAAAGTGACTGAGTTTACCTTTAACGAAGTTTTGCCTGTAGCGAGACACAGAGCCTGGAATTTAACTCCATTTCTGAAGGAAAACACACAGCACACTTGTCATCCGTGAAACACACTCTGCTTTACAGCAAGAAGCATGCTCTTGCTGTCTAGAGTCTCTAATACAGAAGGAAATGTGAGTGTGCTCAGAACAAAAGAACGGTGTTTCCTACACATACGGTCCATTGCTAGTTCAACTCTGCTTCCGAAACTGATACAAACTACCGATCCTCTAACATGCAATGCTTTTCAGTTAAGAGCAAGAAACGTGTGAGCTACGTAAACGATATAGCATTGTTTGATCTGAAAGCTGACTGAGTTTATCTAAATGAAGTCTTGCCTGTAGGAAGACACAGAGCCTGGGATTTAACTCCATTTCTGAAGGGAAACACACAGCACAATTGTCATCCGTGAAACACACTCTGCTTTAGAGCAAGAAGCACGCTGTTGCTGTCTAGAGTCTCTAATACATCAGGAAACGTGAGTGTGCTCATAACAAAAGAACGTTGTTTCCTACACGTACGGACCATTGCTAGTTCAAGGCTGCTTCTGAAACTGATACAAACCCCAAGTCATCTAACATCCAATGCTTTCACTTAAGATCAAGAAACATGTGAGCTTCGTAAACGATTTATATTCATTTGAGCTGAAAAGTGACTGCGTTTACCTGAAATGATGTCTTTCTTGTAGGAAGACACAGAGCCTGGATTTAACTCCATTCCTGAAGGGAAACACACAGCACAGTTCTCATCCATGAAACACAGTTTGCTTTAGAGCAAGAAGCACACTCTTGCTTTCTAGAATCTCTAACACAGCAGGAAACGTGACTGTGCTGAGAACAAAAGAATGGTGATTCCTTCACATACGGCCCATATGTAGTCTAACTCTGCTTCTGAAGCTGATACAAACCACAGTTTCTCTAATATCCAATGCTTTTAAGTTAGAGCAAGAAACGTGTGAGCTATGTAAACGATATAGCATTTTTGAGCTGAAAGGTGACTGAGTTTACCTAAATGAAGTCTTGCCTGTAGGAAGACACAGAGCCTGGGATTTAACTCCATTTCTGAAGGGAAACACACAGCACAGTTGTCATCCGTGAAACACACTCTGCTTTAGAACAAGAAGCATGCTCTTGCTTTCTAGAGTCTCTAATAGAGCCAGAAAATTGAGGGTACTCAGAACAAAAAAAGGTGTTTCCTACACATACGGACCATTGCTAGTTCAACTCTGCTTCTGAAACTGATACAAACCACAGATCCTCTAACATCCAATGCTTTTCAGTTAAGAGCACGAAACGTGTGAGGTTCGTAAACGATTTATATTAATTTGAGCTGAAAAGTGACTGCGTTTACCTAAAATGATGACTTGCTTGTAGGGAGATATAGAGACTGGGATTTAACTCCATTTCTGAAGGGAAACACACAGCACAGTTTTCATCGATGAAACACAGTCTGCTTTAGAGCAAGAAGCACACTCTTGCTTACTAGAATCTCTAATACAGCAGGAAACGTGAGTGTGCTCAGAACAAAAAAACGGTGTTTCCTACACATACAGACCATATGTAGTCCAACTCTATTTCTGAAAGTGATACAAACCACAGTTTCTCTAATATCCAATGCTTTTCAGTTAGAGCAAGAAACGTGTGAGCTACTTGAACGATGTATCTTTGTTTTAGCTGAAAGTTGACTGTGTTTACCTGAAACGAAGTCTTGCCTGTAGGAAGACACAGATCCAGGGATATAACTCCATTTCTGAAAGGAAACACACAGCACAGTTGTCATTCGTGAAACATACTCTGCTTTAGAGCAAGAAGCAAGCTATTGCTTTCTAGGGTCTCTAATACAGCAGGAAACGTGAGTGTCCTCAGAACAAAAGAACGGTGTTTCCTACACATACAGACCAGATGTTGTCCAACTCTGCTTCTGAAACTGATACAAACCACAAGTCATCTAACATCCAATGCTTTGCACTTAAGAGCAAGAAACGTGTGAGCTTCGTAAACAATTTATATTTATTTGAGCTCAAAAGTGTCTGCGTTTACCTGACATGATGTCTTGATTGTAGGAAGATACAGAGCCTTGGATTTACTCCATTCCTGAAGGGAAACACACAGCACAGTTCTCATCCCTGAACCACACTCTGCTTTAGAGCAAGAAGCACCCTCTTGCTTTATAAGAGTCTCTAATACAGCCGGAAACGTGACTGTGGTCAGAAAAAAATAAGGTGTTTCCTACACATACGGATCATTGCTAGTCCAACTCTGCTTCTGAAACTGATACAAACCACAAGTCATCTAACATCCAATGCTTTTCAGTTAAGAGCAAGAAACGTGTGAGCTACGTAAACAATATAGGTTTGTTTGAGCTGAAAGGTGACTTTGTTTACCTAAAACGAAGTCTTGCCTGTAGGAAGACACAGAGCCTGGGATGTAACTCCATTTCTGAAGGGAAACACACAGCACACTTGTCATCCATGAAACACTCATTGTTTTAGACCAAGAAGCAAGCTATTGCTTTCTAGGTTCTCTAATACAGCAGGAAACGTGAGTGTATTCAGAACAATATAACGGTGTTTCCTACACATACAGACCATTGCTAGTTCAACTCTGCTTCTGAAACTGATACAAACTACAAGTCATCTAACATCCAATGCTTTTCAGTTAAGAGCACGAAACGTGTGAGCTTCGTAAACGATTTATATTATTTTGAGCTGAAAAGTGACTGCGTTTACCTGAAATGATGACTTGCTTTTAGGAAGATACCTAGCCTGGGATTTAACTCCATTTCTGAAGGGAAACACACTGCACAGTTTTCATCGATGGAAAACAGTCTGCTTTAGAGCAAGAAGCACGCTCTTGCTTTCTAGAATCTCTAATACAGCAGGAAACGTGAGTGTGCTCAGAACAAAAGAACGGTGTTTCCTACACATACCGACCATATGTAGTACAACTCTCCTTCTTAAAGTGATACAAACCACAGTTTCTCTAATATCCAATGCTTTTCCGTTAGAGCAAGTAACGTGTGAGCTACTTGAACGATGTATCTTTGTTTGAGCTGAAAGGTGACTGAGTTTACCTGAAACGAAGTCTTGCCTGTAGGAAGACACAGACCCAGGGATTTAACTCCATTTCTGAAAGGAAACACACAGCACAGTTGTCATCCGTGAAACATACTCTGCTTTAGAGCAAGAAGCAAGCTATTGCTTTCTAGGGTCTCTAATACAGCAGGAAACGTGAGTGTGCTCAGAACAAAAGAACGGTGTTTCCTACACATACAGACCATATGTAGTCCAACTCTGCTTCTGAAACTGATAAAAACCACAAGTCATCTAACATGCAATGCTTTGCAGTTAAGAGCAAGAAACGTGTGAGCTTCGTAAACAATTTATATTTATTTGAGCTCAAAAGTGTCTGCGTTTACCTGACATGATGTCTTGATTGTAGGAAGATACAGAGCCTGGGATTTACTCCATTTCTGAAGGGAAACACGCAGCACAGTTTTCATCGATGAAACACACTCTGCTTTAGAGCAATAAACAAGCTCTTGCTTACTAGTGTCTCTAATACAGCAGGAAACGTGTGTGTGCTCCAAACAAAAGAACGGTGTTTCCTACACATACAGACCATATGTAGACCAACTCTGCTTCTGAAACTGATACAAACCACTGTTCCTCTAATATCCAATGCTTTTCAGTTAGAGCGAGAAACATGTGTGCTACGTAAACCATGTAACTTTGTTTGAGCTGAGAGGTGACTGAGTTTACCTGAAACGAAGTCTTGCCTGTAGGAAGACACAGAGCCTGGGATTTAAGACCATTTCTGAAGGGAAACACACAGCACAGTTGTCATCCGTGAAACACACACTGCCTTAGAGCAAGAAGCACGCTCTTGCTTTCTAGAGTCTCTAATACATCAGGAAACGTGAGTGTGCACATAACAAAAGAACGGTGTTTCCTACGCATACGGACCATATGTAGTCCAACTCTGCTTCTGAAACTGATACAAACCACAAGTCATCTAACATCCAATGCTGTTCAGTTAAGAGCAAGAAACGTGTGATCTTCGTAAACGATTTATATTCATTTGAGCGGAAAAGTGACTGCGTTTACATGAAATGATGACTTGCTTGTAGGAAGATACAGAGCCTGGGATTTAACTCCATTTCTGAAGGGAAACACACAGCACAGTTTTCATCGATGAAACACAGTCTCCTTTAAGCAAGAAGCACGCTCTTGCTTTCTAGAATCTCTAATACAGCAGGAAACGTGAGTGTGCTCCGAACAAAAGAATGATGTTTCCTACACATACAGACCATATGTAGACCAACTCTGCTTCTGAAACTGAGACAAACCACAGGTCTTCTAATATCCAATGCTTTTCAGTTAGAGCAAGAAACGTGTGAGCTATGTAAACGATATAGGTTTGTTTGAGCTGAAAGGTGACTGAGTTTACCTGAAACGAAGTCTTGCCTGTAGGAAGACACAGAGCATGGGATTTAACACCATTTCTGAAGCGAAACAAACTGAACAGTTGTCATCCGTGAAACATACTCTGCTTTAGAGCAAGAAGCACGCTCTTGCTTTCTAGAATCTCTAATACAGCAGGAATCGTGACTGTGCTCAGAACAAAAGTATGGTGTTTCCTACACATGCGGACCATATGTAGTCCAACACTGCTTCTGAAACCGATACAAACCACAGTTTCTCTAATATCCAATGCTTTAAAGTTAGAGCAAGAAATGTGTGAGCTATGTAAATGATATAGCTTTTTTTGAGCTTAAAGGTGACTGAGTTTACCTAAATGAAGTCTTGCCTGTAGGAAGACACAGAGCCTGGGATTTAACTCCATTTCTGAAGGGAAACAAACAGCACAGTTGTCATCCGGGAAACACACTCTGCTTTAGAACAAGAAGCATGCTCTTGCTTTCTAGAGTCTCTAATAGAGCCAGAAACTTGAGGGTACTCAGTACAAAAAAGGTGTTTCCTACACATACGGACCATTGCTAGTTCAACTCTGCTTCTGAAACTGATACAAACCACAGGTCCTCTAACATCCAATGCTTTACAGTTAAGAGCAAGAAACGTGTGAGCTACTTGAACGATGTAGCTTTGTTTGACCTGAAAAGTGACTGAGTTTACCTGAAACGAAGTTTTGCCTGTAGAAAGATTCAGAGCCCGGAATTTAACTCCATTCCTGAAGTAAAACACACAGCACACCTGTCATCCGTGAAACACACACTGCTTTACAGCAAGAAGCATGCTCTTGCTGTCTAGAGTCTCTAATACAGCAGGAAATGTGAGTGTGCTCAGAACAAAAGAACGGTGTTTCCTACACATACGGACCATTGCTAGTTGAACTCTGCGTCTGAAACCACCGATCCTCTAACATGCAATGCTTTTCAGTTAAGAGCGAGAAATGTGTGAGCTTCGTAAACGATTTATATTCATTTGACCTGAAAAGTGACTGCGTTTACCTGAAATAATGACTTGCTTGTAGGAAGATACTGAGCCTGGGATTTAACTCCATTTCTGAAGGGAAACACACAGCACAGTTTTCATCGATGAAACTGAGTCTGCTTTAGAGGAAGAAGCACGCTCTTGCTTTCTAGAGTCTCTAATACAGCAGGAAACATGACTGTAGTCAGAACAAAAGAATGGTGTTTCCTTCACATACGGCCCATATGTAGTCCAACTCTGCTTCTGAAACTGATACAAACTGTGGTTTCTCTAATATCCAATGCTTTTAAGTTAGAGCAAGAAACGTGTGAGCTATGTAAACAATATAGCTTTTTTTGAGCTGAAAAGTGACTGAGTTTACCTAAATGAAGTCTTGCCTGTAGGAAGACACAGAGCCTGGGATTTAACTCCATTTCTGAAGGGAAACACACAGCACAGTTTTCATCGATGAAACACAGTCTGCTTTAGAGCAAGAAGCACGCTCTTGCTTACTAGAATCTCTAATACAGCAGGAAACGTGAGTGTGCTCAGAACAAAAAAAGGTGTTTCCTACACATACGGAACATTGCTAGTTCAACTCTGCTTCTGAAACTGATACAAACCACAGGTCCTCTAACATCCAATGCTTTACAGTTAACAGCAAGATACGTGTGAGCTACTTGAACGATGCAGCTTTGTTTGAGCTGAAAAGTGACTGAGTTTACCTTAAACGAAGTTTTGCCTGTAGCAAGACACAGAGCCTGGAATTTAACTCCATTTCTGCAGTTAAACACACAGCACACTTGTCATCCGTGAAAAACACTCTGCTTTAGAACAAGAAGCATGCTCTTGCTTTCTAGAGTCTCTAATAGAGCCAGAAACTTGAGGGTACTCAGAACAAAAAAAGGTGTTTCCTACACATACGGACCATTGCTAGTTCAACACTGCTTCTGAAACTGATACAAACCACAGGTCCTCTAACATCCAATGCTTTACAGTTAAGAGCAAGAAACGTGTGAGCTACTTGAACACTGTATCTTTATTTGAGCTGAAAGGTGACTGAGTTTACCTGAAACGAAGTCTTGCCTGTAGGAAGACACAGATCCTGGGATTTAACTCCATTTCTGAAGGGAAACACACAGCACAGTTGTCATCCGTGAAACATACTCTGCTTTAGAGCAAGAAGCAGGCTTTGCTTTCTAGGGTCTCTAATACAGCAGGAAAAGTGAGTATGCTCAGAACAAAAGAACGGTGTTTCCTACACATGCGGACCATTGCTAGTTCAACTCTGCTTCTGTAACTGATACAAACCACAATTCCTCTAACATGCAATGCTTTTCAGTTAAGAACGAGAAACGTGTGAGCTTTGTAAACGATTTATATTCATTTGAGCTGAAAAGTGACTGCGTTTACCTGAAATGATGTCTTGCTTGTAGGAAGATACAGAGCCTGGTTTTAACTCCATTTCTGAAGGGAAACACACAGCACAGTTTTCATCAATGAAACACAGTCTGCTTTAGAGCAAGAAGCACGCTCTTGCTTACTAGAGTCTCTAATACAGCAGGAAACGTGAGTGTGCTACAAACAAAAGAACGGTGTTTCCTACACATACAGACCATATGTAGACCAACTCTGCTTCTGACACTGATACAAACCACAGTTCCTCTAATATCCAATGCTTTTCATTTAGAGCGAGAAATGTGTGAGCTATGTAAACAATGTAGCTCTGTTTGAGCTGAAAGGTGACTGAGTTTACCTGAAACGAAGTCATGCCTGTAGGAAGACACAGAGCCTGGGATTTAACACCATTTCTGAAGGGAAACACACAGCACAGTTGTCATCCGTGAAACACACTCTGCTTTAAAGCAAGAAGCACGCTTTGCTTTCTAGAGTCTCTAATACATCGGGAAAAGTGAGTGTGCTCATACCAAAGAACGGTGTTTCCTACACATATGGACCATTGCTAGTTCAAGGCTGCTTCTGAAACTGATACAAACCCCAAGTCATCTAACATCCAATGCTTTCACTTAAGATCAAGAAACATGTGAGCTGTTTAAACGATTTATATTCATTTGAGCTGAAAAGTGACTGCGTTTACCTGAAATGATGTCTTTCTTGTAGGAAGACACAGAGCCTGGATTTAACTCCATTCCTGATGGGAAACACACAGCACAGTTCTCATCCATGAAACACAGTCTGCTTTAGAGCAAGAAGCACACTCTTGCTTTCTAAAATCTCTAATACAGCAGGAAACGTGACTGTGCTCAGAACAAATGAATGGTGTTTCCTTCACATAGGGCCCATATGTAGTCCAACTCTGCTTCTGAAACTGATACAAACCACAGGTCCTCTAACATCCAATGATTTACAGTTAAGAGCAAGATACGTGTGAGCTACTTGAACGATGTAGCTTTGTTTGAGCTGAAAAGTGACTGAGTTTACCTGTAACGAAGTTTTGCATGTAGCGAGACACAGAGCCTGGAATTTAACTCCATTTCTGAAGGAAAACACACAGCACACTTGTCATCCATGAAACACACTCTGCTTTACAGCAAGAAGCATGCTCTTGCTGTCTAGAGTCTCTAATACAGAAGGGAATGTGAGTGTGCTCAGAACAAAAAAAAAGGTGTTTCCTGCACATACGGACCATTGCTAGTTCAACTCTGCTTCTGAAACTGATACAAACCACCGATCCTCTAACATGCAATGCTTTTCAGTTAAGAGCGAGAAACGTGTGAGCTACGTAAACGATATAGCTTTGTTTGATCTGAAAGCTGACTGAGTTTACCTAAATGAAGTCTTGCCTGTAGGAAGACACAGAGCCTGGGATTTAACTCCATTTCTGATGGGAAACACACAGCACAGTTGTCATCCGTGAAACACACTCTGCTTTAGAGCAAGAAGCACGCTGTTGCTGTCTAGAGTCTCTAATACAGAAGGGAATGTGAGTGTGCTCAGAACAAAAAAAAAAGGTGTTTCCTGCACATACGGACCATTGCTAGTTCAACTCTGCTTCTGAAACCTATACAAACCACCGATCCTCTAACATGCAATGCTTTTCAGTTAAGAGCGAGAAACGTGTGAGCTTCGTAAATGATTTGTATTCATTTGAGCTGAAAGGTGACCTAGTTTACCTGAAACGAAGTCATGCCTGTAGGAAGACACAGAGCCTGGGATTTAACACCATTTCTGAAGGGAAACACACAGCACAGTTGTCATCCGTGAAACACAGTCTGCTTTAGAGCAAGAAGCACGCTCTTGCTTTCTAGAGTCTCTAATACATCAGGAAACGTGAGTGTGCTCATAACAAAAGAACGTTGTTTCCTACACGTACGGACCATTGCTAGTTCAAGGCTGCTTCTGAAACTGATACAAACCACAGTTCCTCTAATATCCAATGCTTTTCATTGTGAGCGAGAAACGTGTCATCTATGTAAACAATGTAGCTTTGTTTGAGCTGAAAGGTAACTGAGTTTACCTGAAACGAAGTCATGCCTGTAGGAAGACACAGAGCCTGGGATTTAACACAATTTCTGAAGGGAAACACACAGCACAGTTGTCTTCTGTGAAACACACTCTGCTTTAGAGCAAGAAGCACGCTCTTGCTTTCTAGAGTCTCTAATACATCAGGAAACGTGAGTGTGCTCATAACAAAAGAACGGTGTTTCCTACACGTACGGACCATTGCTAGTTCAAGGCTGCTTCTGAAACTGATACAAACCCCAAGTCATCTAACATCCAATGCTTTCACTTAAGATCAAGAAACATATGAGCTTCGTAAACGATTTATATTCATTTGAGCTGAAAAGTGACTGCGTTTACCTGAAATGATGTCTTTCATGTAGGAAGACACAGAGCCTGGATTTAACTCCATTCCTGATGGGAAACACACAGCACAGTTCTCATCCTTGTAACACAGTCTGCTTTAGAGCAAGAAGCACACACTTGCTTTCTAGAATCTCTAATACAGCAGGAAACGTGACTGTGCTCAGAACAAAGGATGGTGTTTCCTTCACCTAGGGCCCATATGTAGTCCAACTCTGCTTCTGAAACTGATACAAACCACTGTTTCTCTAATATCCAATGCTTTTAAGTTAGAGCAAGAAACGTGTGCTATGTAAACGATATAGCTTTTTTTGAGCTGAAAGGTGACGGAGTTTACCTAAATGAAGTCTTGCCTGTAGGAAGACACAGAGCCTGGGATTTAACACCATTTCTGAAGGGAAACACACAGCACAGTTGTCATCCGTGAAACACACTCTGCTTTAAAGCAAGAAGCACGCTTTGCTTTCTAGAGTCTCTAATACATCGGGAAAAGTGAGTGTGCTCATACCAAAGAACCGTGTTTCCTACACATATGGACCATTGCTAGTTCAAGGCTGCTTCTGAAACTGATACAAACCCCAAGTCATCTAACATCCAATGCTTTCACTTAAGATCAAGAAACATGTGAGCTGTTTAAACGATTTATATTCATTTGAGCTGAAAAGTGACTGCGTTTACCTGAAATGATGTCTTTCTTGTAGGAAGACACAGAGCCTGGATTTAACTCCATTCCTGATGGGAAACACACAGCACAGTTCTCATCCATGAAACACAGTCTGCTTTAGAGCAAGAAGCACACTCTTGCTTTCTAAAATCTCTAATACAGCAGGAAACGTGACTGTGCTCAGAACAAATGAATGGTGTTTCCTTCACATAGGGCCCATATGTAGTCCAACTCTGCTTCTGAAACTGATACAAACCACAGGTCCTCTAACATCCAATGATTTACAGTTAAGAGCAAGATACGTGTGAGCTACTTGAACGATGTAGCTTTGTTTGAGCTGAAAAGTGACTGAGTTTACCTGTAACGAAGTTTTGCATGTAGCGAGACACAGAGCCTGGAATTTAACTCCATTTCTGAAGGAAAACACACAGCACACTTGTCATCCATGAAACACACTCTGCTTTACAGCAAGAAGCATGCTCTTGCTGTCTAGAGTCTCTAATACAGAAGGAAATGTGAGTGTGCTCAGAACAAAAGAACGGTGTTTCCTACACATATGGTCCATTGCTAGTTCAACTCTGCTTCCGAAACTGATACAAACTACCGATCCTCTAACATGCAATGCTTTTCAGTTAAGAGCGAGAAACGTGTGAGCTACGTAAACGATATAGCTTTGTTTGATCTGAAAGCTGACTGAGTTTACCTAAATGAAGTCTTGCCTGTAGGAAGACACAGAGCCTGGGATTTAACTCCATTTCTGATGGGAAACACACAGCACAGTTGGTATCCGTGAAACACACTCTGCTTTAGAGCAAGAACCACGCTGTTGCTGTCTAGAGTCTCTAATACAGAAGGGAATGTGAGTGTGCTCAGAACAAAAAAAAAAGGTGTTTCCTGCACATACGGACCATTGCTAGTTCAACTCTGCTTCTGAAACTGATACAAACCACCGATCCTCTAACATGCAATGCTTTTCAGTTAAGAGCGAGAAACGTGTGAGCTACGTAAACGATATAGCTTTGTTTGATCTGAAAGCTGACTGAGTTTACCTAAATGAAGTCTTGCCTGTAGGAAGACACAGAGCCTGGGATTTAACTCCATTTCTGATGGGAAACACACAGCACAGTTGTCATCCGTGAAACACACTCTGCTTTAGAGCAAGAAGCACGCTCTTGCTTTCTAGAGTCTCTAATACATCAGGAAACGTGAGTGTGCTCATAACAAAAGAACGTTGTTTCCTACACATACAGACCATATGTAGACCAACTCTGCTTCTGACACTGATACAAACCACAGTTCCTCTAATATCCAATGCTTTTCATTTTGAGCGAGAAACGTGTCATCTATGTAAACAATGTAGCTTTGTTTGAGCTGAAAGGTAACTGAGTTTACCTGAAACGAAGTCATGCCTGTAGGAAGACACAGAGCCTGGGATTTAACACAATTTCTGAAGGGAAACACACAGCACAGTTGTCTTCTGTGAAACACACTCTGCTTTAGAGCAAGAAGCACGCTCTTGCTTTCTAGAGTCTCTAATACATCAGGAAACGTGAGTGTGCTCATAACAAAAGAACGGTGTTTCCTACACGTACGGACCATTGCTAGTTCAAGGCTGCTTCTGAAACTGATACAAACCCCAAGTCATCTAACATCCAATGCTTTCACTTAAGATCAAGAAACATATGAGCTTCGTAAACGATTTATATTCATTTGAGCTGAAAAGTGACTGCGTTTACCTGAAATGATGTCTTTCATGTAGGAAGACACAGAGCCTGGATTTAACTCCATTCCTGATGGGAAACACACAGCACAGTTCTCATCCTTGTAACACAGTCTGCTTTAGAGCAAGAAGCACACACTTGCTTTCTAGAATCTCTAATACAGCAGGAAACGTGACTGTGCTCAGAACAAAAGAATGGTGTTTCCTTCACCTAGGGCCCATATGTAGTCCAACTCTGCTTCTGAAACTGATACAAACCACTGTTTCTCTAATATCCAATGCTTTTAAGTTAGAGCAAGAAACGTGTGCTATGTAAATGATATAGCTTTTTTTGAGCTGAAAGGTGACGGAGTTTACCTAAATGAAGTCTTGCCTGTAGGAAGACACAGAGCCTGGGATTTAACTCCATTTCTGAAGGGAAACACACAGCACAGTTGTCATCCATGAAACACACTCTGCTTTAGAACAAGAAGCATGCTCTTGCTTTCTAGAGTCTCTAATAGAGCCAGAAACTTGAGGACACTCAGAACAAAAAAAGGTGTTTCCTACACATACGGACCATTGCTAGTTCAACTCTGCTTCTGAAACTGATACAAACCACAGTTCCTCTAACATCCAATGCTTTACAGTTAACAGCAAGATACGTGTGAGCTACTTGAACGATGCAGCTTTGTTTGAGCTGAAAAGTGACTGAGTTTACCTGAAACGAAGTTTTGCCTGTAGCAAGACACAGAGCCTGGAATTTAACTCCATTTCTGCAGGAAAACACACAGCACACTTGTCATCCGTGAAACACACTCTGCTTTAGAACAAGAAGCATGCTCTTGCTTTCTAGAGTCTCTAATAGAGCCAGAAACTTGAGGACACTCAGAACAAAAAAAGGTGTTTCCTACACATACGGACCATTGCTAGTTCAACTCTGCTTCTGAAACTGATACAAACCACAGGTCCTCTAACATCCAATGCTTTACAGTTAAGAGCAAGATACGTGTGAGCTACTTGAACGATGTAGCTTTGTTTGAGCTGAAAAGTGACTGAGTTTACCTGAATCGAAGTTTTGCCTATAGCGAGAC
>CATKUP010000800.1:0-64000 GCA_949786385.1 Onychomys leucogaster
CAGCATTGGCCTGGAAGTTCCAACACCCATTGAGGCTTCAGTAATGATCACGCCCACAAGGCAGGGCAGAGGAGGGAGCGGAAGAGCGAGGAGCAGGAGGAGGTGGCTCTCTTGGTTCCAGGACGCGGGACGCGAGAGGTGGACCGAGCAGAGTTCTCCAGAGAACGCCGCCGGACTCTGCCAGACTCTGCGACCTACCCCTTCATTTGTAAGTTACCCCACAAAATAAACCTCCCTTTTAACTACGTGGAGTGGCCTTAATAATTTCACCAATATCTGGCGCTCACGTGTGGCAAATTCCAAAGGCCCAGGAGGCTTGCTTCCTAAGCCTCCTCCCGGCTGGCGGGCACCTAAAAATGCCTGCAAAGTTCCATTTAACCAGGGGACGCCTACACGGTCCCATTCCCGAAAAAGGGAACAGCAAGTCGGGTGTCAGTTTCCTGGCTTAGGCCCCAGACCAGCGAAAACCGCTGTGAGTGAGGCATTCCCACTCCTCCCTGAGTGCCGGCTCCCTGCCTCCTTGGCTCCTGCCTTCAGCTGCCGCCAGCCAAGGTCGCTAGCAGGCCTTGCTTTGGAGCTATACCAACGCCTCCTGCTGGCTGAAAAGTGCTACTGTACCCCCCAAAACCATGGAAAGGTAAGTTTCTTTCAAGTAAAAGTACTTGATAATTTTACACCTTAAAACTGACTAACAAATCTTGAGTAATTCTTGTAATATGGCTGACAACATTACCTCACAAGAATTTAAAAACCTTTTTGCCTGTATGATGAATGACATTTTCCTGGAAATATACGACCTCCCTAAGACATATCTGGCCTGTACCATTTTGACATTCATTGTAATAATTCACACAGTGTTCAAACACTGGTTTAATAGTAAGAACAAAGATGAGTCATTATTGGGACTGATACAGGCTTTAAAAATTAGCAATGAAGACTTACATAAAAAGATTCTCTCTCTGGAATCTGCTAACCAGGAATTACAGGTTTTAAAAGATAACAATGAGGACTTACATAAAAAGATTCTCTCTCTGGAATCTACTAACCAAGATTTACAAGTTTTAAAAGATAGCAATGAAGACTTACAGAAAAAGATTCTCTTTCTGGAATCTGCTAACCAGGAATTACAGGCTTTAAAAGATAGCAATGAGGACTTACATAAAAAGATTCTCTCTCTGGAATCTGCTAACCAGAATTTACAAAACAAGCTTGTACCCAAAATTGCTTTTATTGATAATAAATATGAGTATTTAATGGATAGAACACTAACTCTCCAGAGTGAAGTTGTAGCTACTCAGACACTATATAAGGAAGAAAAATTATCATTACTTGATAAGATAAGGTCCATGGAATCATGTGTTTCAGAAGAACATAAAAACTTCCATGATTCCATGAAAAATCTGGAATCCCTTACAAGAGAGGAGGTTTACTCCCTGGAACAGACCCTAGGAGCTCGTTTACAAGCCCTGGAGGAAACTCTCAATAAACATGACAAGGGACCTAATAAGCAGAAGGGCAAGACCATACAGGTTGTAACATCTCCAAATGGCTCTCATACAATGGCTTATCCTGTTATCATCCATGAGAAGCCAGCAGATGACACACACCCCGAGCCATATACGACATATACATTACAGCCAATTTCAACAAGGGACTTTAAAAATATAAAGGAAGCAGTAGTTACATATGGGATACACTCCACATATGTAAAACAGATGTTAAATTCGTGGTCTACCTCACATAGAATCATTCCAGATGACTGGCATCAGTTAATTTCAGCTGTTCTAGAATATAGCCAGCAATTACAGTGGAAAAGCTGGTTGAGAGAAGAGGCAAGAAATTTAGAACAACAAGGTAAACTCAGAGGTTTGGAGGTCTCCCAAGATAAAATACTTGGTGAGGGATGTTTTGCTGACAGGAATGTACAAGCCATTTATGATGAGCATACAATATCCCTATGCCGTACAGCAGCTCTAAATGCTTGGGAAAAAATTCCAGAACCTGGAAAAGCAACTGAGGTATACACAAAGATATTTCAGGGACCACATGAACCCTTCACTGATTTTTTACAAAGGCTGAACACAGCTGTAACAAAAGCTGTATCAGATAAAGAATTAAGAAAAGTATTAACTGAGTCCTTGGCATTTGACAATGCTAATGCAGAATGCAAAAGAATACTTACACCATTAAAGATCAGATCAGCTCCTTTGGAAGAATGGATTCAGTATACTAATGGTGTTGAATCTTTTAACTACAGTAATGAGGCTTGGATAGGAGAGACAAATCCCAGAGGTGAAAGAAGGCCCCATGGTACCAAATGTTTTAGATGTGGTACACCAGGTCATATAAGTAAAAACTGTACATGGGGTAATCCTAGAAGTAATACTCCTTCTAGGAATAGCCTAAACAGGAGACCCCAACCACCTCCTGGATTATGTAGAAGATGTGGCAAAGGCTGACATTGGACAAGTGAGTGCAGATCAAAAATAGATATACAAGGCAACCCTTTACTGGCGGGAAACGCCTCAGGGGGCCTCTTGCAGGCCCCCAAATCAAATGTGGTAAGAACATTCCCGGCCACTGTGGAAGACATTCCTCTCCAGGACAACTGAATAAACCAATGCCTATTGTAAAAACCAATACTGCAATGGATGATAAAACAGCTCTGATAGATGAATCACAGTTTACAAAGAACCCAATAAAACAAATATTTTGGCAGACTTCCATAAATGAACAAAGACCAAAGCTTAGAGTTCGAATTAATGGCTTGGTTCTGGAGGGCCTGGTAGACACAGGTGCAGATGTGACTGTAATTACACCAAAATCATGGCATCCAAATTGGCCTCTTCAAGAGGTAGATGTCCAACTTTTAGGAATTGGCACCCTATCTCAGATAAAACAGAGTTCGAGATGGGTTGAATGCATAGGGCCAGAAGGACAGAGAGGAAGGCTGAAGCCATATGTAGCGAATGTAGCAGTAAATCTATGGGGCCGAGATCTGTTACAACAGTGGAATACCCAGATTAAAATTCCTACACTCTCAGAAAAGGAATACAGGCCAATGCATGTTTCTAGGAATAATATCATAACATGCTATAAAAACCAGTCACCAACCATTCAGGCTGTACACAAACAGAGCACAACTGCTGTTGAACTCTCAGAAGTACCAACTGCCTTACCTTTAAAATGGCTAACTAATAAACCTGTCTGGGTTGGACAGTGGCCTTTGACAAAAGAGAAGCTACAAGCTTTGGAACAGCTGGTTCAAGAGCAGTTAAATGCTCAACACATTGAAGAATCTACCAGCCCTTGGAATTCTCCTGTATTTGTTATTAAAAAAAAGTCTGGTAATTGGAGAATGCTGACAGATCTGAGAGCTATTAATAAAGTAATTCAGCCAATGGGCTCCCTACAGACTGGGATGCCCTTGCCCTCTCTGCTACCCAAAGAATGGCCTATAATAGTTATTGACTTAAAAGACTGTTTCTTTACCATACCATTACAAGAAAATGATAGAGAAAAATTTGCCTTCACAGTTCCTAATTATAACAATTCTCAGCCAGTCAAGAGATATCAATGGAAGGTCCTCCCACAGGGAATGTTAAACAGCCCTACCTTATGCCAATACTTTGTGCAAAAACCATTGGAGATAATTCGTGTAAAGTTTCCACAATCCATAATTTATCACTATATGGATGATATCCTATTAGCTGATCCAAAGTTAGACACATTAGAAAGCATGTTTGAAGAAGTAAAAAAGGTTTTGCCTCGCTGGGGACTGCAAATTGCTCCTGAAAAAATACAAAGAGGAGATTCTATTAATTACTTAGGATATAAGATAGAGTTACAAAAAATTAGACCCCAAAAGGTACAACTGAGGAGAGATCGATTAAAGACTCTTAATGATTTTCAAAAGTTGTTAGGAAGCATTTCCAACTTACTGGGTATCATGGGAATACCCAAAGATGGACTACAAAATTTGGCTACTACTCTAGAAGGGGACAAAGAATTAAATAGTCCAAGAGAATTATCAGCCGAAGCTGGGAAGGAATTGGCTCTAGTAGAAAAGACAATTCGAGAAGCACATGTGGATCGTGTGGATCCAGAACTTAAATGCATTCTTGTCATATTCCCCTCCAGACATTCCCCCACAGGTATTTTGATGCAGAGGGAAGATATTATATTGGAATGGATATTCCTACCACGTAAACCAAATAAGAAATTAAAGACTTATATAGAAAAGATCTCTGATTTGATTCAAAAAGGTAAATTAAGACTTCGTCAGTTGACAGGAATGGACCCAGCAGAAATTGTAGTAGCTTTAACTAATGAGGAAATTTCATCACTATGGAAAGATAATGAATACTGGCAGAGAGCCTGCAGTAACTTTTTGGGAGAGATTAACAACCATTATCCCAAAAGCAAGAGGATAGAATTCATAAAGAAGACTGAATGGGTCCTTCCTCACATTGTACGACATAAGCCAATTTCTGGAGTCCTCACATTCTATACTGATGCAAATAAATCAGGGAAAGCAGGATACAAATCAGGAAACTTAAGTAAGGTGGTACAAAGTCCATACAGCTCTGTACAAAAGGCAGAACTGTATGCCATTCTTATGGTACTGATGGACTTCACAGAACCCATCAATATAGTCACTGACTCCCAATATGCAGAGAGAGTTGTTTTACACATTGAAACTGCTGAATTTATTCCTGATAATACAGAATTAACTTCATTATTCATACAATTGCAGGAAATCATCAGAAAAAGGGAACATCCTATATATATAACACATATCAGATCCCATACAGGTCTGCCAGGACCTCTAGCACAAGGTAATGATGAGATTGATCAGTTACTAATAGGTAATGTGCTAGAAGCCTCAGAATTTCATAAGAAACACCATGTAAATAGCAAAGGTTTAAAGAAGGATTTCTCCATTACTTGGCAACAAGCTAAGGATATTGTGAAAAAATGTCCTACTTGTTCATTCTATAACCAAACTCCATTACCTGCAGGGAGCAATCCAAAAGGTATACAAAGAAATAAAATTTGGCAGATGGATGTGTTTCATTTTGCAGAATTTGGAAGATTAAAGTATGTACACCATACCATTGACACTTATTCAGGATTTCAGTGGGCAACTCCTATGAGTTCTGAAAAGGCTGATTCTGTGATTACACACCTATTAGAAGTTATGGCCATCATGGGAATACCTGTACAAATCAAGACAGATAATGCCCCAGCATATGTCTCCAATAAAATGAGACAGTTCTTTGCTTATTACAATATAAAGCATGTTACAGGTATACCACACAATCCCACAGGCCAAGCAGTCATAGAAAGATCCAATCGAACTTTAAAGGATATGCTAAATAAACAGCAACAGGTAACAATGACTCCTAGAAATAGAGTGCATAGTGCTTTATTAACCTTGAATTTTCTCAATGCTGATGAGAAAGGAACAACAGCTGCGGAGAGACATTGGACGACAAACAAAACTCCTGAGCTAAACCAACCGGTTTATTTCAAAGATGTGTTGATCTCAGAATGGAAACCTGGATATGTCCTACGTTGGGGAAGGGGTTTTGCTTTTGTTTCCACAGGTGAAGAAAAGCTATGGATACCAACAAAATTAATAAAAATTCGATTTGAACAGGAGAAACCCATTCATGAGGAGAAATAAAAGATCATCCACCACTGTGACATCTCCTCAGGTTGTAAGAAAAATTTAACAATCGAAGGTTGGGGTAGGCTTCTGTTTTTGTCTTTCCAGGATAATGGAAATACCCATCTTTCAGAAATCATAAGGCCTTGGATATCCGGATGTTTACAGCAGGAAGAAAGAATCTATTGGTACCAATCTACACAGGCAATCTCTGAAGTCTCCAGAAGGAAGATGGGGCCCCAACAACAACAACAACTCTACTCAATCCAGAATGATACCATGGTAATCATCATCATACTACACTTCTTGCCAGAATTTCAGACAATCTTACCCATTACTCTAAGGGTTGCTGCAGAATCTACAGTTAGTCTAACTGAGATTTAACTATCTGAGCTTTCTCACAATACCCAACAGAGATACCATCGCCCCCTAAACAGCAGGAAGCAATTCTAAAAAAAACGACGCCCCTTATCCCTTAGGTTTCATATTTCTCAGGGTTATGGATAATGGTTCTAGGGTTGGGGGTAGAAGAAATGGTCAAACTCAGTACTCTCCTTAAGGAAAGAAAATATATCTCAAAAAAAAAGGGAAAAGAAGACATGGAATGGATATGTATAAGATATTATGGTAGACTATCACATACATTAGCAAACAAATTTATCAATATAGCAGCCTTTGCAATGTTGATACAAATATAAACCTTTTATATTCCTATTTAAGATAATTTGTATATTGATACAAATACAGAACTATGTTTGTTATATTGTACACATATTTTTACCCTTATTTGAAAAATTTGTATATTGATACAAATGTGAATTTATGCCTGTCATACTGTATGCATGCTCTACTTCTGTTTAAGATATTCTGTATACTGATATATATTTAGGATTATTATCATATTGCATATTGCACTATACATTCCTACCTCTGTTAAAGATATTTTGTGTATTGTCACAATTTGAAGTCATTGTCCTTTTACTGTACAATTACTTACAGACTGTTTGCCTTATTTATAGGAAGCTTTAGTCATTAGGTTGTTTAGGTAGATGAGACTTACAGAGTTATTGTCACCTATGCTTGTCACCTCTATAATTATGTTAGTTAGGTTATCCAGATTTATAAATACATAGGTCAGATGGACAGGTAATCTTCAACCACTTCATGGACCTAGAGAATATGGCATTTAAATAATTTAGAATTCTGTTGACGTGAGACACAATTGCTCCTGGCAGCACCAATTTGATCCCGAGAGAATGTTGGGCTTCTAAGACATTTCCATTTATAAGTTTGTCTTCTTGGCACAAAATGGCCTACTGGGCAAAGAACTGCCCTTGCTTCAACTGCTGACAGTACAAATGCTGCCCTTTCTGGACAAGTGGGACACAAGGAAAGCGACCACTGTACTTTGCCAAGACAGGGTAAGATGGTCTTTCAGAATTCCTGCTTCTGAAATGGTCTGTCAGATACTCTAGGCCTGTAGCCAATTTGAATGCACCAACGATACTGAGAAACGTTAGGTGACTGTCCAGGCTGCTAGCTGTCTCTGTCTACTCTTGCAAGACTCCCGAAAGTTGCTTGCGTCCTTCTCCCATTTCTCAGGTATTATTATATTCCTTCTCAGGTCTTTGATGAGGTTGGAGATTAGCAGTTATAGTTACAACTTAGTATATATATATATATATATATATATATATATATATATATATATATATATATATATATATATATAATATCTTAGATAGAATATATTATGTATTAGACTCAGGTTCTTTAGGATAGGATACCTTTTGGAATGATCTTTGTAACATGCCACCTACCCACGCTCTAGACTTCCCTGGATTTTACTATGTGTTTTTTGCTTGATATTGTTTGCACTTATTGTAATTCCAACTTATCTAAGTCATTATCCCTCATTACTCCTGGACAATATTTGATAACCATTTCTTTGTGTATAGTCTTGTATTAGGTTAGAACTTTCTTATTTAGACAAAAGGGGGAGATGTAGTGGGTAGCCATCCCAGCATTGGCCTGGAAGTTCCAACACCCATTGAGGCTTCAGTAATGATCACGCCCAAAAGGCGGGGCAGAGGAGGGAGAGGAAGAGCGAGGAGCAGGAGGAGGTGGCTCTCTTGGTTCCAGGACACGGGACGCGAGAGGTGGACCGAGCAGAGTTCTCCAGAGAACGCCGCCGGACTCTGCCAGACTCTGCGACCTACCCCTTCATTTGTAAGTTACCCCACAAAATAAACCTCCCTTTTAACTACGTGGAGTGGCCTTAATAATTTCACCAATAGTGATCAATGGATGATTACACTGCTGTGTGTTTTACTTCAGAAAAGGATTTAAATCCCAGGCTCTGAGTCTTCCTACAAGCAAGACTTCAATTCAGGTAAGGGCAGTCACTTTTCAGCTCAAACGAACTACATCGTTCACGAAGCTCACACGTTTCTCATCTTAATTGACAAGCATTGGATGTTAGAGGACCAGTGCTTTGTATCAGTTTCACAAGAAGAGTTGGACTAGATATGGTCCGTATGTGTAGGAAACACCGTTCTTTTGTTCTCAGCACACTCACGTTTCCTGCTCTCTTAGAGACTTTAGAAAGCAAGAGCGTGCTTCTCGCTCTAAAGCAGAGTGTGATCCATGGATGAGAACTATGCTGTGTGTTTCCCTTCAGAAATGGAGTTATATCCCAGGCTCTGTGTCTTCCTACAGGCAAGACTTTGTTTCAGGTAAGGGCAGTCACTTTTCAGCTCAAACGAACTACATCGTTCAGGAAGCTCACACGTTTCTCATCTTAACAGACAAGCATTGGATTTTAGAGGACCAGTGCTTTGTATCAGCTTCAGAAGCAGAGTTGGACTATATAATGTCCATATGTGTAGGATACACCGTTCTTTTGTTCTCAGCACACTCACGTTTCCTGCTGTCTTAGCGACTCTAGAAAGCAAGAGCGTGCTTCTTGTTCTAAAGCAGAGTGTGATCAATGGATGATTACACTGCTGTGTGTTTTACGTCAGAAATGGATTTAAATTCCAGGCTCTGAGTCTTCCTACAAGCAAGACTTCAATTCAGGTAAGGGCAGTCACTTTTCTGCTCAAACGAACTACATCGTTCACGAAGCTCACACGTTTCTTATCTTAACTGACTAGCATTGGATGTTAGATGATCAGTGATTTGTGTCAGTTTCAGAAGAAGATTTGGACTACATATAGTCAGTATGTGTAGGAAACACTGTTCTTTTCTTATGGGCACTCTCAGATTTCCTGCTGTATTAGAGACTCTAGAAAGCAACAGCATGCTTCTTGCTCTAAAGCAGAGTGTGATCCATGGATGAGAACTATGCTGTATGTTTCCCTTCAGAAATGGAGTTAAATCCTAGACTCTGTGTCTTCCTACAGGCAAGACTTCGTTTCAGGTAAGGGCAGTCACTTTTCAGCTCAAACGAACTACATCGTTCACGAAGCTCACACGTTTCTCATCTTAACAGACAAGCATTGGATTTTAGAGGACCAGTTCTCTGTATCAGTTTCAGAAGCAGAGTTGGACTATATAATGTCCGTATGTGTAGGATACACCATTCTTTTGTTCTCAGCACACTCACGTTTCCTGCTGTCTTAGGGACTCTAGAAAGCAAGAGCGTGCTTCCTGTTCTAAAGCAGAGTGTGATCAATGGATGATTACACTGCTGTGTGTTTTACTTCAGAAAAGGATTTAAATCCCAGGCTCTGAGTCTTCCTACAAGTAAGATTTCAATTCAGGTAAGGGCAGTCACTTTTCTGCTCAAACGAACTACATCGTTCACGAAGCTCACACATTTCTCATATTAATTGACAAGCATTGGATGTTAGAGGACCAGTGCTTTGTATCAGTTTCAGAAGAAGAGTTGGACTAGATATGGTCCGTATGTGTAGGAAACACCGTTCTTTTGTTCTCAGCACACTCACGTTTCCTGCTCTCTTAGAGACTTTAGAAAGCAAGAGCGTGCTTCTCGCTCTAAAGCAGAGTGTGATCCATGGATGAGAACTATGCTGTGTGTTTCCCTTCAGAAATGGAGTTATATCCCAGGCTCTGTGTCTTCCTACAAGCAAGACTTCGTTTCAGGTAAGGGCAGTCACTTTTCAGCTCAAACGAAATACATCATTCACGGAGCTCACACGTTTCTCATCTTAATAGACAAGCATTGGATGTTAGAGGACCAGTGCATTGTATCAGTTTCTGAAGAAGATTTGGACTACACATAGTCAGTATGTGTAGGAAACTCTGTTCTTTCGTTCTGGGCACTCTCAGATTTCCTGCTGTATTAGAGACTCTAGAAAGCAAGAGCGTGCTTCTTGCTCTAAAGCAGAGTGTGATCGATGGATGAGAACTATGCTGTATGTTTCCCTTCAGAAATGGAGTTAAATC
This sequence comes from Onychomys leucogaster, assembly GCA_949786385.1. Classification (NCBI taxonomy): domain Eukaryota; kingdom Metazoa; phylum Chordata; class Mammalia; order Rodentia; family Cricetidae; genus Onychomys; species Onychomys leucogaster. The sequence goes on from CATKUP010000800.1 coordinate 10,082, forward strand.
CCAGACTCTGTGTCATCCTACAGGCAAGACTTCGTTTCAGGTAAGGGCAGTCACTTTTCAGCTCAAAGGAACTACATCGTTCAGGAAGCTCACACGTTTCTCATCTTAACAGACAAGCATTGGATTTTAGAGGACCAGAGCTTTGTATCAGTTTCAGAAGCAGAGTTGGACTATATAATGTCCATATGTGTAGGATACACCGTTCTTTTGTTCTCAGCACACTCACGTTTCCTGCTGTCTTAGCGACTCTAGAAAGCAAGAGCGTGCTTCTTGTTCTAAAGCAGAGTGTGATCAATGGATGATTACACTGCTGTGTGTTTTACGTCAGAAATGGATTTAAATTCCAGGCTCTGAGTCTTCCTACAAGCAAGACTTCAATTCAGGTAAGGGCAGTCACTTTTCTGCTCAAACGAACTACATAGTTCACGAAGCTCAAACATTTCTTATCTTAATTGACTAGCATTGGATGTTAGATGGTCAGTGCTTTGTGTCAGTTTCAGAAGAAGATTTGGACTACATATAGTCAGTATGTGTAGGAAACACCGTTCTTTTCTTCTGGGCACTCTCAGATTTCCTGCTGTATTAGAGACTCTAGAAAGCAACAGCATGCTTCTTGCTCTAAAGCAGAGTGTGATCCATGGATGAGAACTATGCTGTATGTTTCCCTTCAGAAATGGAGTTAAATCCCAGACTCTGTGTCTTCCTACAGGCAAGACTTCGTTTCAGGTAAGGGCAGTCACTTTTCAGCTCAAACGAACTACATCGTTCACGAAGCTCACACGTTTCTCATCTTAACAGACAAGCATTGGATGTTAGAGGACCAGTGCTTTGTATCAGTTTCAGAAACAGAGTTGGACTAGATATGGTCCGTATGTGTAGGAAACACCGTTCTTTTGTTCTCAGCACACTCACGTTTCCTGCTGTATTAGAGACTCTAGAAAGCAAGAGCGTGCTTCTCGCTCTAAAGCAGAGTGTTATCCATGGATGAGAACACTGCTATGTGTTTCACTTCAGAAATGGAGTTGAATCCCAGGCTCTGTTTCTTCCTACAAGGAAGACTTCATTTCAGGTAAGGGCAGTCACTTTTCTGCTCAAACGAACTACATTGTTCATGACGCTCACACGTTTCTTATCTTAACTGACAAACATTGGATATTAGAGGACCAGAGCTTTGTATCAGTTTCAGAAGCAGATTTGAACTACATATGGTCTGTATGTATAGGAAACTCCGTTCTTTTGTTCTGGGCACACTCAGATTTACTACTGTATTAGAGACTCTAGAAAGCAAGAGCATGCATCTTGCTGTAAAGCAGAGTGTGATCCATGGGTGAGAACTATGCTGTGTGTTTCCCTTCAGAAATGGAGTTAAATCCCAGGCTCTGTGTCTTCCTACAAGGAAGACTTCGTTTCAAGTAAGGGCAGTCTTTTTCAGCTCAAACGAACTACATCTTTCACGGAGCTCACACGTTTCTCATCTCAACAGACAAGCGTTGGATGTTAGAGGACCAGTGTTTTGTATCAGTTTAAGAAGCAGAGTTGGACTAGATATGGTCTGTATGTGTAGGAAACACCGTTCTTTTGTTCTCAGCACACTCACGTTTCCTGCTGTCTTAGAGACTCTAGAAATCAAGAGCGTGCTTCTCGTTCTAAAGCAGAGTGTAATCCATGGATGAGAACAATGCTGTGTGTTTCCCTTCAGAAATGGAGTTAAATCACAGGCTCTGTGTCTTCCTACAAGCAAGACTTCGTTTCAGGTAAGGGCAGTCACTTTTCAGCTCAAAGAAACTACATCGTTCAAGGAGATCACACGTTTCTAATCTTAACAGACAAGCATTGGATGATAAAGGACCAGTGCTTTGTATCAGTTTCAGAAGCAGAGTTGGACTAGATATGGTCCATATGTGTAGGAAACACCGTTCTTTTGTTCTCAGCACACTCACGTTTCCTGCTGTCTTAGAGACTCTAGAAAACAAGAGCGTGCTTCTCGATCTAAAGCAGAGTGTGATCCCTGGATGAGACCTATGCTGTGTGTTTCCCTTCAGAAGTGGAGTTAAATCCCAGGCTCTGTGTCTTCCTACAAGCAAGACTTCGTTTCAGGTAAGGGCAGTCACTTTTTAGCTCAAATGAACTACATCATTCACGGAGCTCATACGTTTCTCATCTCAACAGACAAGCATGGGATATTAGAGGTCCAGTGCTTTGTATCAGTTTAAGAAGCAGAGTTGGACTAGGTATGGTCCGTATGTGTAGGAAACTCCGTTCTTTTGTTCTCTGCACACTCACATTTCCTGCTGTCTTAGAGACTCTAGAAAGCAAGAGCATGCTTCTTGCTCTAAAGCAGAGTGTGATCCATGGATGAGAACTATGCTGTGTGTTTCCCTTCAGAAATGGAGTTAAATCCCAGGCTCTGTGTCTTCCTACAAGCAAGACTTCGTTTCCGGTAAGGGCAGTCTCTTTTCAGCTCAAATGAACTACATCATTCACTGAGCTCACACGTTTCTCATCTTAACAGACAAGCATTGGATGTTACAGGACCAGTGCTTTGTATCAGTTTAAGAAGCAGAGTTGGACTAGATATGGTCTGTATGTGTAGGAAACACCGTTCTTTTGTTCAAACACACTCATTTTTCCTGCTGTCTTAGAGACTCTAGAAAGCAAGAGCGTGCTTCTTGTTCTAAAGCAGAGTGTGATCAATGGATGAGGACACTGCTGTGTGTTGCACTTCAGAAATGGTGTTAAATCCCATGCTCTGAGTCTCCCTACAAGCAAGACTTCGTTTAAGGTAAGGGCAGTCACTTTTCTGCTCAAAGGAACTACATAGTTCACGAAGCTCACACGTTTCTCATCTTAACTGACAAGCATTGGATGTTAGAGGACCAGTGCATTGTATCAATTTCTGAAGAAGATTTGGACTACATATAGTCAGTATGTGTGGAAAACACCGTTCTTTTGTTCTGGGCACACTCAGATTTCCTGCTGTATTAGAGACTCTAGAAAGCATGAGCGTGCTTCTTGCTCTAAAGCAGAATGTGATCCATGGATGAGAACTATGCTGTGTGTTTCCCTTCAGAAAAGGAGTTAAATCCCAGGATCTGTGTCTTCCTACAAGCAAGACTTCGTTTCAGGTAAGGGCAGTCACTTTTCAGCTCAAACGAACTACATCGTTCACGGAGCTCACACGTTTCTCATCTTAACAGACAAACATTGGATGTTAGAGGACCAGTGCTTTGTATCAGTTTAAGAAGCAGAGTTGGATTAGATATGGTCTGTAGGTGTAGGAAACACCGTTCTTTTTTTCTCACCACACTCACGTTTCCTGCTGTCTTAGAGACTCTAGAAATCAAGAGCGTGCTTCTCGCTCTAAAGCAGAGTGTGATCCATGGATGAGAACTATGCTGTGTGTTTTCGTTCAGAAATGGAGTTAAATCCCAGGCTCTGTGTCTTCCTACATGCAAGACTTCGTTTAAGGTAAGGGCAGTCTTTTTCAGCTCAAACGAACTACATCTTTCACGGAGCTCACACGTTTCTCATCTCAACAGACAAGCGTTGGATGTTAGAGGACCAGTGTTTTGTATCAGTTTAAGAAGCAGAGTTGGATTAGATATGGTCTGTATGTGTAGGAAACACCGTTCTTTTGTTCTCAGCACACTCACGTTTCCTGCTGTCTTAGAGACTCTAGAAATCAAGAGCGTGCTTCTCATTCTAAAGCAGAGTGTAATCCATGGATGAGAACTATGCTGTGTGTTTCCCTTCAGAAATGGACTTAAATCACAGGCTCTGTGTCTTCCTACAAGCAAGACTTCGTTTCAGGTAAGGGCAGTCACTTTTCAGCTCAAACAAACTACATCGTTCACGGAGATCACACGTTTCTAATCTTAACAGACAAGCATTGGATGATAGAGGACCAGTGCTTTGTATCAGTTTCAGAAGCAGAGTTGGACTAGATATGGTCCATATGTGTAGGAAACACCGTTCTTTTGTTCTCAGCACACTCACGTTTCCTGCTGTGTTAGAGACTCTAGAAATCAAGAGCGTGCTTCTCGCTCTAAAGCAGAGTGTGATCCCTGGATGAGACCTATGCTGTGTGTTTCCCTTCAGAAATGGAGTTAAATCCCAGGCTCTGTGTCTTCCTACAAGCAAGACTTCGTTTCAGGTAAGGGCAGTCACTTTTCAGCTCAAACGAACTACATCTTTCACGGAGCTCACACGTTTCTCATCTTAAGAGATAAACATTGGATATTAGAGGACCAGTGCTTTGTATCAGTTTCAGAAGCAGAGTTGGACTAGATATGGTCCGTATGTGTAGGAAACACCGTTCTTTTGTTCTCAGCACACTCACGTTTCCTGCTCTCTTAAAGACTTTAGAAAGCAAGAGCGTGCTTCTTGCTCTAAAGCAGAGTGTGATCCATGGATGAGAACTATGCTGTGTGTTTCCCTTCAGAAATGGAGTTAAATCCCAGGCTCTGTGTCTTCCTACAAGGAAGACTTCGTTTCAGGTAAGGGCAGTCACTTTTCAGCTCAAACGAACTACATCGTTCCCTGAGCTCACACGTTTCTCATCTTAACAGACAAGCATTGGATTTTAGAGGACCAATGCTTTCTATCAGTTTAATAAGCAGAGTTGGACTACATATGGTCCGTATGTGTAGGAAACACCTTTCTTTTTTTTTCAGCACACTCACGTTTCCTGCTGTCTTAGAGACTCTAGAAAACAAGAGCGTGCTTCTTGTTCTAAAGCAGAGTGTGATCAATGGATGATTACACTGCTGTGTGTTTCACTTCAGAAATAGAGTTAAATCCCATGCTCTGAGTCTCCCTGCAAGCAAGACTTCGTTTAAGGTAAGGGCAGTCACTTTTCTGCTCAAAGGAACTACAACGTTCAAGAAGCTCACACGTTTCTCATGTCAAATGACAAGCATTGGATGTTAGAGGACCAGTCATTGCATCAGTTTCAGAAGAAGATTTGGACTACATATAGTCAGTAAGTGTAGGAAACACCGTTCTTTTATTCTGGGCACTCTCTGATTTCCTGCTGTATTAGAGACTCTAGAAAGCAACAGCATGCTTCTCTTCTAAAGCAGAGTGTGATCCATGGATGATAACTATGCTGTTTGTTTCCCTTCAGAAATGGAGTTCAATCCCAGACTATGTGTCTTCCTACAGGCAAGACTTCGTTTCAGGTAAGGGCAGTCACTTTTCAGCTCAAACGAACTACATCGTTCACGAAGCTCACACGTTTCTCATCTTAACAGACAAGCATTGGATTTTAGAGGACCAGTTCTCTGTATCAGTTTCAGAAGCAGAGTTGGACTATATAATGTCCGTATGTGTAGGATACACCATTCTTTTGTTCTCAGCACACTCACGTTTCCTGCTGTCTTAGAGACTCTAGAAAGCAAGAGCGTGCTTCCTGTTCTAAAGCAGAGTGTGATCAATGGATGATTACACTGCTGTGTGTATTACTTCAGAAAAGGATTTAAATCCTAGGCTCTGAGTCTTCCTACAAGCAAGACTTCAATTCAGGTAAGGGCAGTCACTTTTCTGCTCAAACGAACTACATCGTTCACGAAGCTCACACGTTTCTCATCCTAATTGACAAGCATTGGATGTTAGAGGACGAGTGCTTTGTATCAGTTTCAGAAGAAGAGTTGGACTAGATATGGTCCGTATGTGTAGGAAACAACGTCTTTTGTTCTCAGCACACTCATGTTTCCTGTTCTCTTAGAAATTTTAGAAAGCAAGAGCGTGCTTCCCGCTCTAAAGCAGAGTGTGATCCATGGATGAGAACTATGCTGTGTGTTTCCCTTCAGAAATGGAGTTATATCCCAGGCTCTGTGTCTTCCTACAAGCAAGACTTCGTTTCAGGTAAGGGCAGTCACTTTTCAGCTCAAACGAACTTCATCCTTCACTGAGCTCACACGTTACTCATCTTAACAGACAAGCATTGGATGTTAGAGGACCAGTACTTTGTATCAGTTTAAGAAGCAGAGTTGGACTAGATATGGTCCGTATGGGTAGGAAACACCGTTCTTTTGTTCTCAGCACACTCACGTTTCCTGCTGTATTAGAGACTCTAGAAAGCAAGAGCGTGCTTCTCGCTCTAAAGCAGAGTGTTATCCATGGATTAGAACACTGCTATGTGTTTCACTTCAGAAATGGAGTTAAATCCCAGGCTCTGTTTCTTCCTACAAGGAAGACTTCGTTTCAGGTAAGGGCAGTCACTTTTCTGCTCAAACGAACTACATTGTTCATGAAGCTCACACGTTTCTTATCTTAACTGACAAGCATTGGATGTTAGAGGACCAGAGCTTTGTATCAGTTTCAGAAGCAGATTTGAACTACATATGGTCTGTATGTGTAGGAAACACCGTTCTTTTGTTCTCAGCACACTCACGTTTCCTGCTGTCTTAGGGACTCTAGAAATCAAGAGCGTGCTTCTCGTTCTAAAGCAGAGTGTAATCCATGGATGAGAACTATGCTGTGTGTTTCGCTTCAGAAATGGAGTTAAATCACAGGCTCTGTGTCTTCAACAAGCAACACTTCGTTCCAGGTAAGGGCAGTCACTTTTCAGCTCAAAGGAACTACATCGTTCACAGAGCTCACACGTTTCTAATCTTAACAGACAAGCATTGGATGTTATAGGACCAGTGCTTTGTATCATTTTAAGAAGCAGAGTTGGATTAGATATGGTCTGTAGGTGTAGCAAACACCGTTCTTTTGTTCTCAGGACACTCACGTTTCATGCTGTCTTAGAGACTCTAGAAATCAAGAGCGTGCTTCTCGCTCTAAAGCAGAGTGTGATCCATGGATGAGAACTATGCTGTGTGTTTCCCTTCAGAAATGGAGTTAAATCCTAGGCTCTGTGTCTTCCTACAAGCAAGACTTCGTTTCAGGTAAGGGCAGTCTTTTTCAGCTCAAACGAACTACATCGTTCACGGAGAGCACTCGTTTCTCATCTCAACAGACAAGCGTTGGATGTTAGAGGACCAGAGTTTTGTATCAGTTTAAGAAGCAGAGTTGGACTAGATATGGTCTGTATGTGTAGGAAACACCGTTCTTTTGTTCTCAGCACACTCACGTTTCCTGCTGTCTTAGAGACTTTAGAAAGCAAGAGCGTGCTTCTCGCTCTAAAGCAGAGTGTGATCCATGGATGAGAACTATGCTGTGTGTTTCCCTTCAGAAATGGAGTTATATCCCAGGCTCTGTGTCTTCCTACAAGCAAGACTTCGTTTCAGGTAAGGGCAGTCACTTTTCAGCTCAAACGAACTACATCATTCACGGAGCTCACACGTTTCTCATCTCAACAGACAAGCATTGGATGTTAGAGTTCCAGTGCTTTGTATCAGTTTCTGAAGAAGATTTGGACTACATATAGTCAGTATGTGTAGGAAACACCGTTCTTTTGTTCTGGGCACACTCAGATTTCCTGCTGTATTAGAGGCTCTAGAAAGCATGAGCGTGCTTCTTGCTCTAAAGCAGAGTGTGATCCATGGATGAGAACTATGCTGTGTGTTTCCCTTCAGAAAAGGAGTTAAATCCCAGGCTCTGTGTCTTCCTACAAGCAAGACTTCGTTTCAGGTAAGGGCAGTCACTTTTCAGCTCAAACGAACTACATCATTCACGGAGCTCACACGTTTCTCATCTTAACAGACAAACATTGGATGTTAGAGGACCAGTGCTTTGTATCAGTTTCAGAAGCAGAGTTGGACTAGATATGGTCTGTATGTGTAGGAAACACCGTTCTTTTGTTCTCAGCACACTCACGTTTCCTGCTCTCTTAGAGACTTTAGAAAGCAAGAGCGTGCTTCTTGCTCTAAAGCAGAGTGTGATCCATGGATGAGAACTATGCTGTGTGTTTCCCTTCAGAAATGGAGTTAAATCCCAGGCTCTGTGTCTTCCTACAAGCAAGACTTCGTTTCAGGTAAGGGCAGTCACTTTTCAGCTCAAAGGAACTACATCTTTCCCTGAGCTCACACGTTTCTCATCTTAACAGACAAGCATTGGATGTTAGAGGACCAGTGCTTTCTATCAGTTTAAGAAGCAGAGTAGGACTACATATCGTCCGTATGTGTAGGAAACACCTTTCTTTTGTTTTCAGCACACTCACGTTTCCTGCTGTCTTAGAGACTCTAGAAAGCAAGAGCGTGCTTCTTGTTCTAAAGCAGAGTGTGATCAATGGATGAGACAATGCTGTGTGTTTCACTTCAGAAATAGAGTTAAATCCCATGCTCTGAGTCTCCCTGCAAGCAAGACTTCGTTTAAGGTAAGGGCAGTCACTTTTCAGCTCAAACGAACTACATCGTTCAGGAAGCTCACACGTTTCTCATCTTAACAGACAAGCATTGGATTTTAGAGGACCAGTGCTTTGTATCAGTTTCAGAAGCAGAGTTGGACTATATAATGTCCATATGTGTAGGATACACCATTCTTTTGTTCTCAGCACACTCACGTTTCCTGCTGTCTTAGCGACTCTAGAAAGCAAGAGCGTGCTTCTTGTTCTAAAGCAGAGTGTGATCAATGGATGATTACACTGCTGTGTGTTTTACGTCAGAAATGGATTTAAATTCCAGGCTCTGAGTCTTCCAACAAGCAAGACTTCAATTCAGGTAAGGGCAGTCACTTTTCTGCTCAAACGAACTACATCGTTCACAAAGCTCACACATTTCTTATCTTAATTGACTAGCATTGGATGTTAGATGGTCAGTGCTTTGTGTCAGATTCAGAAGAAGATTTGGACTACATATAGTCAGTATGTGTAGGAAACACCGTTCTTTTCTTCTGGGCACTCTCAGATTTCCTGCTGTATTAGAGACTCTAGAAAGCAACAGCATGGTTCTTGCTCTAAAGCAGAGTGTGATCCATGGATGAGAACTATGCTGTATGTTTCCCTTCAGAAATGGAGTTAAATCCCAGACTCTGTGTCTTCCTACAGGCAAGACTTCGTTTCAGGTAAGGGCAGTCACTTTTCAGCTCAAACGAACTACATCTTTCACGGAGCTCACACGTTTCTCATCTCAACAGACAAGCGTTGGATGTTAGAGGACCAGTGTTTTGTATCAGTTTAAGAAGCAGAGTTGGATTAGATATGGTCAGTATGTGTAGGAAACACCGTTCTTTTCTTCTGGGCACTCTCAGATTTCCTGCTGTATTAGAGACTCTAGAAAGCAACAGCATGGTTCTTGCTCTAAAGCAGAGTGTGATCCATGGATGAGAACTATGCTGTATGTTTCCCTTCAGAAATGGAGTTAAATCCCAGACTCTGTGTCTTCCTACAGGCAAGACTTCGTTTCAGGTAATGGCAGTTACTATTCTGCTCAAACGAACTACATCGTTCACGAAGCTCACACGTTTCTCATCTTAATTGACAAGCATTGGATGTTAGAGGACGAGTGCTTTGTATCAGTTTCAGAAGAAGAGTTGGACTAGATATGGTCCGTATGTGTAGGAAACACCGTTCTTTTGTTCTCAGCACACTCACGTTTCCTTCTGTCTTAGAGATTCTGGAAAGCAAGAGCGTGCTTCTTATTCTAAAGCAGAGTGTGATCAATGGATGAGACAATGTTGTGTGTTTCACTTCAGAAATGGAGTTAAATCCCATGCTCTGAGTCTCCCTACAAGCAAGACTTCGTTTAAGGTAAGGGCAGTCACTTTTCTGCTCAAAGGAACTACATAGTTCACGAAGCTCACACGTTTCTCATCTTAACAGACAAGCCTTGGATGTTAGAGGACCAGTGCATTGTATCAGTTTCTGAAGAAGATTTGGACTACATATAGTCAGTATGTGTAGGAAACACCGTTCTTTTGTTCTGGGCACACTCAGATTTCCTGCTGTATTAGAGACTCTAGAAAGCATGAGCGTGCTTCTTGCTCTAAAGCAGAGTGTGATCCATGGATGAGAACTATGCTGTGTGTTTCCCTTCAGAAAAGGAGTTAAATCCCAGGCTCTGTGTCTTCCTACAAGCAAGACTTCGTTTCAGGTAAGGGCAGTCACTTTTCAGCTCAAACGAACTACATCGTTCCCTGAGCTCACACGTTTCTCATCTTAACAGACAAACATTGGATGTTAGAGGACCAGTGCTTTGTATCAGTTTCAGAAGCAGAGTTGGACTAGATATGGTCTGTATGTGTAGGAAACACCGTTCTTTTGTTCTCAGCACACTCACGTTTCCTGCTCTCTTAGAGACTTTAGAAAGCAAGAGCGTGCTTCTTGCTCTAAAGCAGAGTGTGATCCATGGATGAGAACTATGCTGTGTGTTTCCCTTCAGAAATGGAGTTAAATCCCAGGCTCTGTGTCTTCCTACAAGCAAGACTTCGTTTCAGGTAAGGGCAGTCACTTTTCAGCTCAAAGGAACTACATCGTTCCCTGAGCTCACACGTTTCTCATCTTAACAGACAAGCATTGGATGTTAGAGGACCAGTGCTTTCTATCAGTTTAAGAAGCAGAGTTGGACTACATATCGTCCGTATGTGTAGGAAACACCTTTCTTTTGTTTTCAGCACACTCACGTTTCCTGCTGTCTTAGAGACTCTAGAAAGCAAGAGCGTGCTTCTTGTTCTAAAGCAGAGTGTGATCAATGGATGAGACAATGCTGTGTGTTTCACTTCAGAAATAGAGTTAAATCCCATGCTCTGAGTCTCCCTGCAAGCAAGACTTCGTTTAAGGTAAGGGCAGTCACTTTTCTGCTCAAAGGAACGACATCGTTCACGAAGCTCACACGTTTCTCATCTTAACTGACAAGCATTGGATGTTAGAGGACCAGTGCATTGTATCAGTTTCTGAAGAAGATTTGGACTACACATAGTCAGTATGTGTAGGAAACTCCGTCGTTTCGTTCTGGGGACTCTCAGATTTCCTGCTGTATTAGAGACTCTAGAAAGCAAGAGCGTGCTTCTTGCTCTAAAGCAGAGTGTGATCCATGGATGAGAACTATGCTGTATGTTTCCCTTCAGAAATGGAGTTAAATCCCAGACTCTGTGTCATCCTACAGGCAAGACTTCGTTTCAGGTAAGGGCAGTCACTTTTCAGCTCAAACGAACTACATCGTTCAGGAAGCTCACACGTTTCTCATCTTAACAGACAAGCATTGGATTTTAGAGGACCAGTGCTTTGTATCAGTTTCAGAAGCAGAGTTGGACTATATAATGTCCATATGTGTAGGATACACCGTTCTTTTGTTCTCAGCACACTCACGTTTCCTGCTGTCTTAGCGACTCTAGAAAGCAAGAGCGTGCTTCTTGTTCTAAAGCAGAGTGTGATCAATGGATGATTACACTGCTGTGTGTTTTACGTCAGAAATGGATTTAAATTCCAGGCTCTGAGTCTTCCAACAAGCAAGACTTCAATTCAGGTAAGGGCAGTCACTTTTCTGCTCAAACGAACTACATCGTTCACAAAGCTCACACATTTCTTATCTTAATTGACTAGCATTGGATGTTAGATGGTCAGTGCTTTGTGTCAGATTCAGAAGAAGATTTGGACTACATATAGTCAGTATGTGTAGGAAACACCGTTCTTTTCTTCTGGGCACTCTCAGATTACCTGCTGTATTAGAGACTCTAGAAAGCAACAGCATGGTTCTTGCTCTAAAGCAGAGTGTGATCCATGGATGAGAACTATGCTGTATGTTTCCCTTCAGAAATGGAGTTAAATCCCAGACTCTGTGTCTTCCTACAGGCAAGACTTCGTTTCAGGTAAGGGCAGTCACTTTTCAGCTCAAACGAACTACTTCTTTCACGGAGCTCACACGTTTCTCATCTCAACAGACAAGCGTTGGATGTTAGAGGACCAGTGTTTTGTATCAGTTTAAGAAGCAGAGTTGGATTAGATATGGTCTGTATGTGTAGGAAACACCGTTCTTTTGTTCTCAGCACACTCACGTTTCCTGCTGTCTTAGAGACTCTAGAAAGCAACAGCATGGTTCTTGCTCTAAAGCAGAGTGTGATCCATGGATGAGAACTATGCTGTATGTTTCCCTTCAGAAATGGAGTTAAATCCCAGACTCTGTGTCTTCCTACAGGCAAGACTTCGTTTCAGGTAAGGGCAGTCACTTTTCAGCTCAAACGAACTACATCTTTCACGAAGCTCACACGTTTCTCATCTTAACAGACAAGCATTGGATTTTAGAGGAACAGTTCTCTGTATCAGTTTCAGAAGCAGAGTTGGACTATATAATGTCCGTATGTGTAGGATACACCATTCTTTTGTTCTCAGCACACTCACGTTTCCTGCTGTCTTAGAGACTCTAGAAAGCAAGAGCGTGCTTCCTGTTCTAAAGCAGAGTGTGATCAATGGATGTTTACACTGCTGTGTGTTTTACTTCAGAAAAGGATTTAAATCCCAGGCTCTGAGTATTCCTACAAGCAAGACTTCAATTCAGGTAAGGGCAGTTACTATTCTGCTCAAACGAACTACATCGTTCACGAAGCTCACACGTTTCTCATCTTAATTGACAAGCATTGGATGTTAGAGGACGAGTGCTTTGTATCAGTTTCAGAAGAAGAGTTGGACTAGATATGGTCCGTATGTGTAGGAAACACCGTTCTTTTGTTCTCAGCACACTCACGTTTCCTTCTGTCTTAGAGATTCTGGAAAGCAAGAGCGTGCTTCTTATTCTAAAGCAGAGTGTGATCAATGGATGAGACAATGTTGTGTGTTTCACTTCAGAAATGGAGTTAAATCCCATGCTCTGAGTCTCCCTACAAGCAAGACTTCGTTTAAGGTAAGGGCAGTCACTTTTCTGCTCAAAGGAACTACATAGTTCACGAAGCTCACACGTTTCTCATCTTAACAGACAAGCATTGGATGTTAGAGGACCAGTGCATTGTATCAGTTTCTGAAGAAGATTTGGACTACATATAGTCAGTATGTGTAGGAAACACCGTTCTTTTGTTCTGGGCACACTCAGATTTCCTGCTGTATTAGAGACTCTAGAAAGCATGAGCGTGCTTCTTGCTCTAAAGCAGAGTGTGATCCATGGATGAGAACTATGCTGTGTGTTTCCCTTCAGAAAATGAGTTAAATCCCAGGCTCTGTGTCTTCCTACAAGCAAGACTTCGTTTCAGGTAAGGGCAGTCACTTTTCAGCTCAAACGAACTACATCGTTCACGGAGCTCACACGTTTCTCATCTTAACAGACAAACATTGGATGTTAGAGGACCAGTGCTTTGTATCAGTTTCAGAAGCAGAGTTGGACTAGATATGGTCTGTATGTGTAGGAAACACCGTTCTTTTGTTCTCAGCACACTCACGTTTCCTGCTCTCTTAGAGACTTTAGAAAGCAAGAGCGTGCTTCTTGCTCTAAAGCAGAGTGTGATCCATGGATGAGAACTATGCTGTGTGTTTCCCTTCAGAAATGGTGTTAAATCCCAGGCTCTGTGTCTTCCTACAAGCAAGACTTCGTTTCAGGTAAGGGCAGTCACTTTTCAGCTCAAAGGAACTACATCGTTCCCTGAGCTCACACGTTTCTCATCTTAACAGACAAGCATTGGATGTTAGAGGACCAGTGCTTTCTATCAGTTTAAGAAGCAGAGTTGGACTACATATCGTCCGTATGTGTAGGAAACACCTTTCTTTTGTTTTCAGCACACTCACGTTTCCTGCTGTCTTAGAGACTCTAGAAAGCAAGAGCGTGCTTCTTGTTCTAAAGCAGAGTGTGATCAATGGATGAGACAATGCTGTGTGTTTCACTTCAGAAATAGAGTTAAATCCCATGCTCTGAGTCTCCCTGCAAGCAAGACTTCGTTTAAGGTAAGGGCAGTCACTTTTCTGCTCAAAGGAACGACATCGTTCACGAAGCTCACACGTTTCTCATCTTAACTGACAAGCATTGGATGTTAGAGGACCAGTGCATTGTATCAGTTTCTGAAGAAGATTTGGACTACACATAGTCAGTATGTGTAGGAAACTCCGTCGTTTCGTTCTGGGGACTCTCAGATTTCCTGCTGTATTAGAGACTCTAGAAAGCAAGAGCGTGCTTCTTGCTCTAAAGCAGAGTGTGATCCATGGATGAGAACTATGCTGTATGTTTCCCTTCAGAAATGGAGTTAAATCCCAGACTCTGTGTCATCCTACAGGCAAGACTTCGTTTCAGGTAAGGGCAGTCACTTTTCAGCTCAAACGAACTACATCGTTCAGGAAGCTCACACGTTTCTCATCTTAACAGACAAGCATTGGATTTTAGAGGACCAGTGCTTTGTATCAGTTTCAGAAGCAGAGTTGGACTATATAATGTCCATATGTGTAGGATACACCGTTCTTTTGTTCTCAGCACACTCACGTTTCCTGCTGTCTTAGCGACTCTAGAAAGCAAGAGCGTGCTTCTTGTTCTAAAGCAGAGTGTGATCAATGGATGATTACACTGCTGTGTGTTTTACGTCAGAAATGGATTTAAATTCCAGGCTCTGAGTCTTCCAACAAGCAAGACTTCAATTCAGGTAAGGGCAGTCACTTTTCTGCTCAAACGAACTACATCGTTCACAAAGCTCACACATTTCATATCTTAATTGACTAGCATTGGATGTTAGATGGTCAGTGCTTTGTGTCAGATTCAGAAGAAGATTTGGACTACATATAGTCAGTATGTGTAGGAAACACCGTTCTTTTCTTCTGGGCACTCTCAGATTACCTGCTGTATTAGAGACTCTAGAAAGCAACAGCATGGTTCTTGCTCTAAAGCAGAGTGTGATCCATGGATGAGAACTATGCTGTGTGTTTCCCTTCAGAAATGGACTTAAATCACAGGCTCTGTGTCTTCCTACAAGCAAGACTTCGTTTCAGGTAAGGGCTGTCACTTTTCAGCTCAAACAAACTACATCGTTCACGGAGATCACACGTTTCTCATCTTAAGAGACAAACATTGGATATTAGAGGACCAGTGCTTTGTATCAGTTTCAGAAGCAGAGTTGGACTAGATATGGTCCGTATGTGTAGGAAACACCGTTCTTTTGTTCTCAGCACACTCACGTTTCCTGCTCTCTTAAAGACTTTAGAAAGCAAGAGCGTGCTTCTTGCTCTAAAGCAGAGTGTGATCCATGGATGAGAACTATGCTGTGTGTTTCCCTTCAGAAATGGAGTTAAATCCCAGGCTCTGTGTCTTCCTACAAGGAAGACTTCGTTTCAGGTAAGGGCAGTCACTTTTCAGCTCAAACGAACTACATCGTTCCCTGAGCTCACACGTTTCTCATCTTAACAGACAAGCATTGGATTTTAGAGGACCAATGCTTTCTATCAGTTTAATAAGCAGAGTTGGACTACATATGGTCCGTATGTGTAGGAAACACCTTTCTTTTTTTTTCAGCACACTCACGTTTCCTGCTGTCTTAGAGACTCTAGAAAACAAGAGCGTGCTTCTTGTTCTAAAGCAGAGTGTGATCAATGGATGATTACACTGCTGTGTGTTTCACTTCAGAAATAGAGTTAAATCCCATGCTCTGAGTCTCCCTGCAAGCAAGACTTCGTTTAAGGTAAGGGCAGTCACTTTTCTGCTCAAAGGAACTACAACGTTCAAGAAGCTCACACGTTTCTCATCTCAAATGACAAGCATTGGATGTTAGAGGACCAGTCATTGCATCAGTTTCAGAAGAAGATTTGGACTACATATAGTCAGTAAGTGTAGGAAACACCGTTCTTTTATTCTGGGCACTCTCTGATTTCCTGCTGTATTAGAGACTCTAGAAAGCAACAGCATGCTTCTCTTCTAAAGCAGAGTGTGATCCATGGATGATAACTATGCTGTTTGTTTCCCTTCAGAAATGGAGTTCAATCCCAGACTATGTGTCTTCCTACAGGCAAGACTTCGTTTCAGGTAAGGGCAGTCACTTTTCAGCTCAAACGAACTACATCGTTCACGGAGCTCACACGTTTCTCATCTTAACAGACAAGCATTGGATTTTAGAGGACCAGTTCTCTGTATCAGTTTCAGAAGCAGAGTTGGACTATATAATGTCCGTATGTGTAGGATACACCATTCTTTTGTTCTCAGCACACTCACGTTTCCTGCTGTCTTAGAGACTCTAGAAAGCAAGAGCGAGCGTGCTTCCTGTTCTAAAGCAGAGTGTGATCAATGGATGATTACACTGCTGTGTGTTTTACTTCAGAAAAGGATTTAAATCCTAGGCTCTGAGTCTTCCTACAAGCAAGACTTCAATTCAGGTAAGGGCAGTCACTTTTCTGCTCAAACGAACTACATCGTTCACGAAGCTCACACGTTTCTCATCCTAATTGACAAGCATTGGATGTTAGAGGACGAGTGCTTTGTATCAGTTTCAGAAGAAGAGTTGGACTAGATATGGTCCGTATGTGTAGGAAACAACGTTCTTTTGTTCTCAGCACACTCATGTTTCCTGTTCTCTTAGAGATTTTAGAAAGCAAGAGCGTGCTTCCCGCTCTAAAGCAGAGTGTGATCCATGGATGAGAACTATGCTGTGTGTTTCCCTTCAGAAATGGAGTTATATCCCAGGCTCTGTGTCTTCCTACAAGCAAGACTTCGTTTCAGGTAAGGGCAGTCACTTTTCAGCTCAAACGAACTTCATCCTTCACTGAGCTCACACGTTACTCATCTTAACAGACAAGCATTGGATGTTAGAGGACCAGTGCTTTGTATCATTTTAAGAAGCAGAGTTGGATTAGATATGGTCTGTAGGTGTAGCAAACACCGTTCTTTTGTTCTCAGGACACTCACGTTTCATGCTGTCTTAGAGACTCTAGAAATCAAGAGCGTGCTTCTCGCTCTAAAGCAGAGTGTGATCCATGGATGAGAACTATGCTGTGTGTTTCCCTTCAGAAATGGAGTTATATCCCAGGCTCTGTGTCTTCCTACAAGCAAGACTTCGTTTCAGGTAAGGGCAGTCACTTTTCAGCTCAAACGAACTACATCATTCACGGAGCTCACACGTTTCTCATCTCAACAGACAAGCATTGGATGTTAGAGTTCCAGTGCTTTGTATCAGTTTAAGAAGCAGAGTTGGACTAGGTATGGTCCGTATGTGTAGGAAACTCCGTTCTTTTGTTCTCAGCACACTCACGTTTCCTGCTGTCTTAGAGACACTAGAAAGCAAGAGCATGCTTCTTGCTCTAAAGCAGAGTGTGATCCATGGATGAGAAGTATGCTGTGTGTTTCCCTTCAGAAAAGGAGTTAAATCCCAGGCTCTGTGTCTTCCTACAAGCAAGACTTCGTTTCAGGTAAGGGCAGTCTCTTTTCAGCTCAAATGAACTACATCATTCACTGAGCTCACACGTTTCTCATCTTAACAGACAAGCATTGGATGTTAAGGGCCAGTGCTTTGTATCAGTTTAAGAAGCAGAGTTGTACTAGATATGCTCTGTATGTGTAGGAAACACTGTTCTTTTTTTCAAAGCACACTCATGTTTCCTGCTGTCTTAGAGACTCTAGAAAGCAAGAGCGTGCTTCTTGTTCTAAAGCAGAGTGTGATCAATGGATGAGAACACTGCTGCGTGTTTCACTTCTTAAATGGAGTTAAATCCCAGGCTCTGTGTCTTACTACAAGCAAGACTTCGTTTCACGTAAGGGAAGTCACTTTTCTGCTCAAAGGAACTACATCGTTCACGAAGCTCACACGTTTCTCATCTCAAATGACAAGAATTGGATGTTAGAGGACCAGTGCATGGTATCAGTTTCAGAAGAAGATTTGGACTACATATAGTCAGTATGTGTAGGAAACACCGTTCTTTTCTTCTGGGCACTCTCAGATTTCCTGCTGTATTAGAGACTCTAGAAAGCAACAGCATGGTTCTTGCTCTAAAGCAGAGTGTGATCCATGGATGTGAACTATGCTGTATGTTTCCCTTCAGAAATGGAGTTAAATCCCAGACTCTGTGTCTTCCTACAGGCAAGACTTCGTTTCAGGTAAGGGCAGTCACTTTTCAGCTCAAACGAACTACATCGTTCACGAAGCTCACACGTTTCTCATCTTAACAGACAAGCATTGGATTTTAGAGGACCAGTTCTTTGTATCAGTTTCAGAAGCAGAGTTGGACTATATAATGTCCGTATGTGTAGGATACACCATTCTTTTGTTCTCAGCACACTCACGTTTCCTGCTGTCTTAGAGACTCTAGAAAGCAAGAGCGTGCTTCCTGTTCTAAAGCAGAGTGTGATCAATGGATGTTTACACTGCTGTGTGTTTTAGTTCAGAAAAGGATTTAAATCCCAGGCTCTGAGTATTCCTACAAGCAAGACTTCAATTCAGGTAAGGGCAGTCACTATTCTGCTCAAACGAACTACATCGTTCACGAAGCTCACACGTTTCTCATCTTAATTGACAAGCATTGGATGTTAGAGGACCAGTGCTTTGTATCAGTTTCAGAAGAAGAGTTGGACTAGATATGGTCCGTATGTGTAGGAAACACCGTTCTTTTGTTCTCAGCACACACACGTTTCCTTCTGTCTTAGAGCTTCTGGAAAGCAAGAGCGTGCTTCTTATTCTAAAGCAGAGTGTGATCAATGGATGAGACAATGTTGTGTGTTTCACTTCAGAAATGGAGTTAAAT
The DNA here is from genome assembly GCA_949786385.1 of Onychomys leucogaster. NCBI lineage: Eukaryota > Metazoa > Chordata > Mammalia > Rodentia > Cricetidae > Onychomys > Onychomys leucogaster. The sequence continues at coordinate 28,590 of CATKUP010000800.1, forward strand.
CCCATGCTCTGAGTCTCCCTACAAGCAAGACTTCGTTTAAGGTAAGGGCATTCACTTTTCTGCTCAAAGGAACTACATAGTTCACGAAGCTCACACGTTTCTCATCTTAACAGACAAGCATTGGATGTTAGAGGACCAGTGCATTGTATCAGTTTCTGAAGAAGATTTGGACTACATATAGTCAGTATGTGTAGGAAACACCGTTCTTTTGTTCTGGGCACACTCAGATTTCCTGCTGTATTAGAGACTCTAGAAAGCATGAGCGTGCTTCTTGCTCTAAAGCGGAGTGTGATCCATGGATGAGAACTATGCTGTGTGTTTCCCTTCAGAAAAGGAGTTAAATCCCAGGCTCTGTGTCTTCCTACAAGCAAGACTTCGTTTCAGGTAAGGGCAGTCACTTTTCAGCTCAAACGAACTACATCGTTCACGGAGCTCACACGTTTCTCATCTTAACAGACAAACATTGGATGTTAGAGGACCAGTGCTTTGTATCAGTTTCAGAAGCAGAGTTGGACTAGATATGGTCTGTATGTGTAGGAAACACCGTTCTTTTGTTCTCAGCACACTCACGTTTCCTGCTCTCTTAGAGACTTTAGAAAGCAAGAGCGTGCTTCTTGCTCTAAAGCAGAGTGTGATCCATGGATGAGAACTATGCTGTGTGTTTCCCTTCAGAAATGGAGTTAAATCCCAGGCTCTGTGTCTTCCTACAAGCAAGACTTCGTTTCAGGTAAGGGCAGTCACTTTTCAGCTCAAACGAACTACATCGTTCCCTGAGCTCACACGTTTCTCATCTTAACAGACAAGCATTGGATGTTAGAGGACCAGTGCTTTCTATCAGTTTAAGAAGCAGAGTTGGACTACATATCGTCCGTATGTGTAGGAAACACCTTTCTTTTGTTTTCAGCACACTCACGTTTCCTGCTGTCTTAGAGACTCTAGAAAGCAAGAGCGTGCTTCTTGTTCTAAAGCAGAGTGTGATCAATGGATGAGACAATGCTGTGTGTTTCACTTCAGAAATAGAGTTAAATCCCATGCTCTGAGTCTCCCTGCAAGCAAGACTTCGTTTAAGGTAAGGGCAGTCACTTTTCTGCTCAAAGGAACTACATCGTTCACGAAGCTCACACGTTTTTCATCTTAACTGACAAGCATTGGATGTTATAGGACCAGTGCATTGTATCAGTTTCTGAAGAAGATTTGCACTACACATAGTCAGTATGTGTAGGAAACTCCGTCGTTTCGTTCTGGGGACTCTCAGATTTCCTGCTGTATTAGAGACTCTAGAAAGCAAGAGCGTGGTTCTTGCTCTAAAGCAGAGTGTGATCCATGGATGAGAACTACATCGTTCACAAAGCTCACACATTTCTTATCTTAATTGACTAGCATTGGATGTTAGATGGTCAGTGCTTTGTGTCAGATTCAGAAGAAGATTTGGACTACATATAGTCAGTATGTGTAGGAAACACCGTTCTTTTCTTCTGGGCACTCTCAGATTACCTGCTGTATTAGAGACTCTAGAAAGCAACAGCATGGTTCTTGCTCTAAAGCAGAGTGTGATCCATGGATGAGAACTATGCTGTATGTTTCCCTTCAGAAATGGAGTTAAATCCCAGACTCTGTGTCTTCCTACAGGCAAGACTTCGTTTCAGGTAAGGGCAGTCACTTTTCAGCTCAAACGAACTACATCGTTCAGGAAGCTCACACGTTTCTCATCTTAACAGACAAGCATTGGATTTTAGAGGACCAGTGCTTTGTATCAGTTTCAGAAGCAGAGTTGGACTATATAATGTCCATATGTGTAGGATACACCGTTCTTTTGTTCTCAGCACACTCACGTTTCCTGCTGTCTTAGCGACTCTAGAAAGCAAGAGCGTGCTTCTTGTTCTAAAGCAGAGTGTGATCAATGGATGATTACACTGCTGTGTGTTTTACGTCAGAAATGGATTTAAATTCCAGGCTCTGAGTCTTCCAACAAGCAAGACTTCAATTCAGGTAAGGGCAGTCACTTTTCTGCTCAAACGAACTACATCGTTCACAAAGCTCACACATTTCTTATCTTAATTGACTAGCATTGGATGTTAGATGGTCAGTGCTTTGTGTCAGTTTCAGAAGAAGATTTGGACTACATATAGTCAGTATGTGTAGGAAACACCGTTCTTTTCTTCTGGGCACTCTCAGATTTCCTGCTGTATTAGAGACTCTAGAAAGCAACAGCATGGTTCTTGCTCTAAAGCAGAGTGTGATCCATGGATGAGAACTATGCTGTATGTTTCCCTTCAGAAATGGAGTTAAATCCCAGACTCTGTGTCTTCCTACAGGCAAGACTTCGTTTCAGGTAAGGGCAGTCACTTTTCAGCTCAAACGAACTACATCGTTCACGAAGCTCACATGTTTCTCATCTTAACAGACAAGCATTGGATTTTAGAGGAACAGTTCTCTGTATCAGTTTCAGAAGCAGAGTTGGACTATATAATGTCCGTATGTTTAGGATACACCATTCTTTTATTCTCAGCACACTCACGTTTCCTGCTGTCTTAGAGACTCTAGAAAGCAAGAGCGTGCTTCCTGTTCTAAAGCAGAGTGTGATCAATGGATGTTTACACTGCTGTGTGTTTTACTTCAGAAAAGGATTTAAATCCCAGGCTCTGAGTCTTCCTACAAGCAAGACTTCAATTCAGGTAAGGGCAGTCACTATTCTGCTCAAACGAACTACATCGTTCACGAAGCTCACACGTTTCTCATCTTAATTGACAAGCATTGGATGTTAGAGGACCAGTGCTTTGTATCAGTTTCAGAAGAAGAGTTGGACTAGATATGGTCCGTATGTGTAGGAAACACCGTTCTTTTGTTCTCAGCACACTCACGTTTCCTTCTGTCTTAGAGCTTCTGGAAAGCAAGAGCGTGCTTCTTATTCTAAAGCAGAGTGTGATCAATGGATGAGACAATGTTGTGTGTTTCACTTCAGAAATGGAGTTAAATCCCATGCTCTGAGTCTCCCTACAAGCAAGACTTCGTTTAAGGTAAGGGCAGTCACTTTTCTGCTCAAACGAACTACATCGTTCACGAAGCTCACACATTTCTTATCTTAATTGACTAGCATTGGATGTTAGATGGTCAGTGCTTTGTTTCAGTTTCAGAAGAAGATTTGGACTACATATAGTCAGTATGTGTAGGAAACACCGTTCTTTTCTTCTGGGCACTCTCAGATTTCCTGCTGTCTTAGAGACTCTAGAAAGCAAGAGCATGCTTCTTGCTCTAAAGCAGAGTGTGATCCATGGATGAGAAGTATGCTGTGTGTTTCCCTTCAGAAATGGAGTTAAATCCCAGGCTCTGTGTCTTCCTACAAGGAAGACTTCGTTACACGTAAGGGCAGTCACTTTTCTGCTCAAACGAACTACATCGTTCATGAAGCTCACATGTTTCTCATCTTAACTGACAAGCATTGGATGTTAGAGGACCAGAGCTTTGTATCAGTGTAAGAAGCAGAGTTGGACTAGATATGGTCCATATGTGTAGGAAACACCGTTCTTTTGTTCTTGGCACCCTCAGATTACCTGCTGTATTAGAGACTCTAGAAATCAAGAGCGTGCTTCTCGCTCTAAAGCAGAGTGTGATCCATGGATGAGAACTATGCTCTGTGTTTCCCTTCAGAGATGGAGTTAAATCCCAGGCTCTGTGTCTTACTACAAGCAAGACTTCGTTTCAGGTATGGGCAGTCACTTTTCAGTTCAAAGGAACTACACCATTCTCAAAGCTCACACGTTTCTCAACTTAACTGACAAGCATTGGATGTTAGAGGACCAGTGCTTTGTATCAGTTTCAGAAACAGAGTTGGACTAGATATGGTCCGTATGTGTAGGAAAGACCGTTCTTTTGTTCTCAGCTCACTCACGTTTCCTGCTGTATTAGAGACTCTAGAAAGCAAGAGCGTGCTTCTCGCTCTAAAGCAGAGTGTTATCCATGGATGAGAACACTGCTATGTGTTTCACTTCAGAAATGGAGTTAAATCCCAGGCTCTGTTTCTTCCTACAAGGAAGACTTCGTTTCAGGTAAGGGCAGTCACTTTTCTGCTCAAACGAACTACATTGTTCATGAAGCTCACACGTTTCTTATCTTAACTGACAAACATTGGATGTTAGAGGACCAGAGCTTTGTATCAGTTTCAGAAGCAGATTTGAACTACATATGGTCTGTATATATAGGAAACTCCGTTCTTTTGTTCTGGGCACACTCAGATTTACTACTGTATTAGAGACTCTAGAAAGCAAGAGCATGCATCTTGCTGTAAAGCAGAGTGTGATCCATGGGTGAGAACTATGCTGTGTGTTTCCCTTCAGAAATGGAGTTAAATCCCAGGCTCTGTGTCTTCCTACAAGCAAGACTTCGTTTCAAGTAAGGGCAGTCTTTTTCAGCTCAAAGAAACTACATCTTTCACGGAGCTCACACGTTTCTCATCTCAACAGACAAGCGTTGGATGTTAGAGGACCAGTGTTTTGTATCAGTTTAAGAAGCAGAGTTGGACTAGATATGGTCTGTATGTGTAGGAAACACCGTTCTTTTGTTCTCAGCACACTCACGTTTCCTGCTGTCTTAGAGACTCTAGAAAACAAGAGCGTGCTTCTCGATCTAAAGCAGAGTGTGATCCCTGGATGAGACCTATGCTGTGTGTTTCCCTTCAGAAATGGAGTTAAATCCCAGGCTCTGTGTCTTCCTACAAGCAAGACTTCGTTTCAGGTAAGGGCAGTCACTTTTCAGCTCAAACGAACTACATCATTCACGGAGCTCACACGTTTCTCATCTCAACAGACAAGCATTGGATGTTAGAGGTCCAGTGCTTTGTATCAGTTTAAGAAGCAGAGTTGGACTAGGTATGGTCCGTATGTGTAGGAAACTCCGTTCTTTTGTTCTCAGCACACTCCCGTTTCCTGCTGTCTTAGAGACTCTAGAAAGCAAGAGCATGCTTCTTGCTCTAAAGCAGAGTGTGATCCATGGATGAGAAGTATGCTGTGTGTTTCCCTTCAGAAATGGAGTTAAATCCCAGGCTCTGTGTCTTCCTACAAGCAAGATTTCGTTACACGTAAGGGCAGTCACTTTTCTGCTCAAACGAACTACATCGTTCATGAAGCTCACATGTTTCTCATCTTAACTGACAAGCATTGGATGTTAGAGGACCAGAGCTTTGTATCAGTGTAAGAAGCAGAGTTGGACTAGATATGGTCCATATGTGTAGGAAACACCGTTCTTTTGTTCTTGGCACCCTCAGATTACCTGCTGTAATAGAGACTCTAGAAATCAAGAGCGTGCTTCTCGCTCTAAAGCAGAGTGTGATCCATGGATGAGAACTATGCTCTGTGTTTCCCTTCAGAGATGGAGTTAAATCCCAGGCTCTGTGTCTTACTACAAGCAAGACTTCGTTTCAGGTATGGGCAGTCACTTTTCAGTTCAAAGGAACTACACCATTCTCAAAGCTCACACGTTTCTCAACTTAACTGACAAGCATTGGATGTTAGAGGACCAGTGCTTTGTATCAGTTTCAGAAACAGAGTTGGACTAGATATGGTCCGTATGTGTAGGAAAGACCGTTCTTTTGTTCTCAGCTCACTCACGTTTCCTGCTGTATTAGAGACTCTAGAAAGCAAGAGCGTGCTTCTCGCTATAAAGCAGAGTGTTATCCATGGATGAGAACACTGCTATGTGTTTCACTTCAGAAATGGAGTTAAATCCCAGGCTCTGTTTCTTCCTACAAGGAAGACTTCGTTTCAGGTAAGGGCAGTCACTTTTCTGCTCAAACGAACTACATTGTTCATGAAGCTCACACGTTTCTTATCTTAACTGACAAACATTGGATGTTAGAGGACCAGAGCTTTGTATCAGTTTCAGAAGCAGATTTGAACTACATATGGTCTGTATATATAGGAAACTCCGTTCTTTTGTTCTGGGCACACTAGATTTACTACTGTATTAGAGACTCTAGAAAGCAAGAGCATGCATCTTGCTGTAAAGCAGAGTGTGATCCATGGGTGAGAACTATGCTGTGTGTTTCCCTTCAGAAATGGAGTTAAATCCCAAGCTCTGTGTCTTCCGACAATGAAGACTTCGTTTCAGGTAAGGGCAGTCACTTTTCAGCTCAAACAAAGTACATCGTTCAAGGAGATCACACGTTTCTAATCTTAACAGACAAGCATTGGATGATAGAGGACCAGTGCTTTGTATCAGTTTCAGAAGCAGAGTTGGACTAGATATGGTCCATATGTGTAGGAAACACCGTTCTTTTGTTCTCAGAACACTCACGTTTCCTGCTGTCTTAGAGACTCTAGAAATCAAGAGCGTGCTTCTCGATCTAAAGCAGAGTGTGATCCCTGGATGAGACCTATGCTGTGTGTTTCCCTTCAGAAATGGAGTTAAATCCCAGGCTCTGTGTCTTCCTACAAGCAAGACTTCGTTTCAGGTAAGGGCAGTCACTTTTCAGCTCAAACGAACTACATCTTTCACGGAGCTCACACGTTTCTCATCTCAACAGACAAGCGTTGGATGTTAGAGGACCAGTGTTTTGTATCAGTTTAAGAAGCAGAGTTGGACTAGATATGGTCTGTATGTGTAGGAAACACCTTTCATTTGTTCTCAGCACACTCACGTTTCCTGCTGTCTTAGAGACTCTAGAAATCACGAGCGTGCTTCTCGTTCTAAAGCAGAGTGTAATCCATGGATGAGAACTATGCTGTGTGTTTCCCTTCAGAAATGGAGTTAAATCACAGGCTCTGTGTCTTCCTACAAGCAAGACTTCGTTTCAGGTAAGGGCAGACACTTTTCAGCTCAAAGAAACTACATCATTCAAGGAGATCACACGTTTCTAATCTTAACAGACAAGCATTGGATGATAAAGGACCAGTGCTTTGTATCAGTTTCAGAAGCAGAGTTGGACTAGATATGGTCCATATGTGTAGGAAACACCATTCTTTTGTTCTCAGCACACTCACGTTTCCTGCTGTCTTAGAGACTCTAGAAAACAAGAGCGTGCTTCTCGATCTAAAGCAGAGTGTGATCCCTGGATGAGACCTATGCTGTGTGTTTCCCTTCAGAAATGGAGTTAAATCCCAGGCTCTGTGTCTTCCTACAAGCAAGACTTCATTTCAGGTAAGGGCAGTCACTTTTCAGCTCAAACGAACTACATCATTCACGGAGCTCACACGTTTCTCATCTCAACAGACAAGCATTGGATGTTAGAGGTCCAGTGCTTTGTATCAGTTTAAGAAGCAGAGTTGGACTAGGTATGGTCCGTATGTGTAGGAAACTCCGTTCTTTTGTTCTCAGCACACTCCCGTTTCCTGCTGTCTTAGACTCTAGAAAGCAAGAGCATGCTTCTTGCTCTAAAGCAGAGTGTGATCCATGGATGAGAAGTATGCTGTGTGTTTCCCTTCAGAAATGGAGTTAAATCCCAGGCTCTGTGTCTTCCTACAAGCAAGATTTCATTACACGTAAGGGCAGTCACTTTTCTGCTCAAACGAACTACATCATTCATGAAGCTCACATGTTTCTCATCTTAACTGACAAGCATTGGATGTTAGAGGACCAGAGCTTTGTATCAGTGTAAGAAGCAGAGTTGGACTAGATATGGTCCATATGTGTAGGAAACACCGTTCTTTTGTTCTTGGCACCCTCAGATTACCTGCTGTATTAGAGACTCTAGAAATCAAGAGCGTGCTTCTCGCTCTAAAGCAGAGTGTGATCCATGGATGAGAACTATGCTCTGTGTTTCCCTTCAGAGATGGACTTAAATCCCAGGCTCTGTGTCTTACTACAAGCAAGACTTCGTTTCAGGTATGGGCAGTCACTTTTCAGTTCAAAGGAACTACACCATTCTCAAAGCTCACACGTTTCTCAACTTAACTGACAAGCATTGGATGTTAGAGGACCAGTGCTTTGTATCAGTTTCAGAAACAGAGTTGGACTAGATATGGTCCGTATGTGTAGGAAAGACCGTTCTTTTGTTCTCAGCTCACTCACGTTTCCTGCTGTATTAGAGACTCTAGAAAGCAAGAGCGTGCTTCTCGCTCTAAAGCAGAGTGTTATCCATGGATGAGAACACTGCTATGTGTTTCCCTTCAGAAATGGAGTTAAATCCCAGGCTCTGTTTCTTCCTACAAGGAAGACTTCGTTTCAGGTAAGGGCAGTCACTTTTCTGCTCAAAGGAACTACATTGTTCATGAAGCTCACACGTTTCTTATCTTAACTGACAAACATTGGATGTTAGAGGACCAGAGCTTTGTATCAGTTTCAGAAGCAGAGTTGGACTAGGTATGGTCCGTATGTGTAGGAAACTCCGTTCTTTTGTTCTCAGCACACTCCCGTTTCCTGCTGTCTTAGACTCTAGAAAGCAAGAGCATGCTTCTTGCTCTAAAGCAGAGTGTGATCCATGGATGAGAAGTATGCTGTGTGTTTCCCTTCAGAAATGGAGTTAAATCCCAGGCTCTGTGTCTTCCTACAAGCAAGTTTCGTTACACGTAAGGGCAGTCACTTTTCTGCTCAAACGAACTACATCGTTCATGAAGCTCACATGTTTCTCATCTTAACTGACAAGCATTGGATGTTAGAGGACCAGAGCTTTGTATCAGTGTAAGAAGCAGAGTTGGACTAGATATGGTCCATATGTGTAGGAAACACCGTTCTTTTGTTCTTGGCACCCTCAGATTACCTGCTGTATTAGAGACTCTAGAAATCAAGAGCGTGCTTCTCGCTCTAAAGCAGAGTGTGATCCATGGATGAGAACTATGCTCTGTGTTTCCCTTCAGAGATGGACTTAAATCCCAGGCTCTGTGTCTTACTACAAGCAAGACTTCGTTTCAGGTATGGGCAGTCACTTTTCAGTTCAAAGGAACTACACCATTCTCAAAGCTCACACGTTTCTCAACTTAACTGACAAGCATTGGATGTTAGAGGACCAGTGCTTTGTATCAGTTTCAGAAACAGAGTTGTACTAGATATGGTCCGTATGTGTAGGAAAGACCGTTCTTTTGTTCTCAGCTCACTCACGTTTCCTGCTGTATTAGAGACTCTAGAAAGCAAGAGCGTGCTTCTCGCTCTAAAGCAGAGTGTTATCCATGGATGAGAACACTGCTATGTGTTTCACTTCAGAAATGGAGTTAAATCCCAGGCTCTGTTTCTTCCTACAAGGAAGACTTCGTTTCAGGTAAGGGCAGTCACTTTTCTGCTCAAAGGAACTACATTGTTCATGAAGCTCACACGTTTCTTATCTTAACTGACAAACATTGGATGTTAGAGGACCAGAGCTTTGTATCAGTTTCAGAAGCAGAGTTGGACTAGGTATGGTCCGTATGTGTAGGAAACTCCGTTCTTTTGTTCTCAGCACACTCCCGTTTCCTGCTGTCTTAGACTCTAGAAAGCAAGAGCATGCTTCTTGCTCTAAAGCAGAGTGTGATCCATGGATGAGAAGTATGCTGTGTGTTTCCCTTCAGAAATGGAGTTAAATCCCAGGCTCTGTGTCTTCCTACAAGCAAGATTTCGTTACACGTAAGGGCAGTCACTTTTCTGCTCAAACGAACTACATCGTTCATGAAGCTCACATGTTTCTCATCTTAACTGACAAGCATTGGATGTTAGAGGACCAGAGCTTTGTATCAGTGTAAGAAGCAGAGTTGGACTAGATATGGTCCATATGTGTAGGAAACACCGTTCTTTTGTTCTTGGCACCCTCAGATTACCTGCTGTATTAGAGACTCTAGAAATCAAGAGCGTGCTTCTCGCTCTAAAGCAGAGTGTGATCCATGGATGAGAACTATGCTCTGTGTTTCCCTTCAGAGATGGACTTAAATCCCAGGCTCTGTGTCTTACTACAAGCAAGACTTCGTTTCAGGTATGGGCAGTCACTTTTCAGTTCAAAGGAACTACACCATTCTCAAAGCTCACACGTTTCTCAACTTAACTGACAAGCATTGGATGTTAGAGGACCAGTGCTTTGTATCAGTTTCAGAAACAGAGTTGGACTAGATATGGTCCGTATGTGTAGGAAAGACCGTTCTTTTGTTCTCAGCTCACTCACGTTTCCTGCTGTATTAGAGACTCTAGAAAGCAAGAGCGTGCTTCTCGCTCTAAAGCAGAGTGTTATCCATGGATGAGAACACTGCTATGTGTTTCACTTCAGAAATGGAGTTAAATCCCAGGCTCTGTTTCTTCCTACAAGGAAGACTTCGTTTCAGGTAAGGGCAGTCACTTTTCTGCTCAAAGGAACTACATTGTTCATGAAGCTCACACGTTTCTTATCTTAACTGACAAACATTGGATGTTAGAGGACCAGAGCTTTGTATCAGTTTCAGAAGCAGATTTGAACTACATATGGTCTGTATATATAGGAAACTCCGTTCTTTTGTTCTGGGCACACTCAGATTTACTACTGTATTAGAGACTCTAGAAAGCAAGAGCATGCATCTTGCTGTAAAGCAGAGTGTGATCCATGGGTGAGAACTATGCTGTGTGTTTCCCTTCAGAAATGGAGTTAAATCCCAAGCTCTGTGTCTTCCGACAATGAAGACTTCGTTTCAGGTAAGGGCAGTCTTTTTCAGCTCAAACGAACTACGTCTTTCACGGAGCTCACACGTTTCTCATCTCAACAGACAAGCGTTGGATGTTAGAGGACCAGTGTTTTGTATCAGTTTAAGAAGCAGAGTTGGACTAGATATGGTCTGTATGTGTAGGAAACACCGTTCTTTTGTTCTCAGCACACTCACGTTTCCTGCTGTCTTAGAGATTCTAGAAATCAGGAGCGTGCTTCTTGTTCTAAAGCAGAGTGTAATCCATGGATGAGAACTATGCTGTGTGTTTCCCTTCAGAAATGGAGTTAAATCACAGGCTCTGTGTCTTCCTACAAGCAAGACTTCGTTTCAGGTAAGGGCAGTCACTTTTCAGCTCAAACAAAGTACATCGTTCAAGGAGATCACACGTTTCTAATCTTAACAGACAAGCATTGGATGATAGAGGACCAGTGCTTTGTATCAGTTTCAGAAGCAGAGTTGGACTAGATATGGTCCATATGTGTAGGAAACACCGTTCTTTTGTTCTCAGAACACTCACGTTTCCTGCTGTCTTAGAGACTCTAGAAATCAAGAGCGTGCTTCTCGATCTAAAGCAGAGTGTGATCCCTGGATGAGACCTATGCTGTGTGTTTCCCTTCAGAAATGGAGTTAAATCCCAGGCTCTGTGTCTTCCTACAAGCAAGACTTCGTTTCAGGTAAGGGCAGTCACTTTTCAGCTCAAACGAACTACATCATTCACGGAGCTCACACGTTTCTCATCTCAACAGACAAGCATTGGATGTTCGAGGTCCAGTGCTTTGTATCAGTTTCAGAAACAGAGTTGGACTAGATATGGTCCGTATGTGTAGGAAACACCGTTCTTTTGTTCTCAGCACACTCACCTTTCCTGCTGTATTAGAGACTCTAGAAAGCAAGAGCGTGCTTCTCGCTCTAAAGCAGAGTGTTATCCATGGATGAGAACACTGCTATGTGTTTCACTTCAGAAATGGAGTTAAATCCCAGGCTCTGTTTCTTCCTACAAGGAAGACTTCGTTTCAGGTAAGTGCAGTCACTTTTCTGCTCAAAGGAACTACATTGTTCATGAAGCTCACACGTTTCTTATCTTAACTGACAAACATTGGATGTTAGAGGACCAGAGCTTTGTATCAGTTTCAGAAGCAGATTTGAACTACATATGGTCTGTATGTATAGGAAACTCCGTTCTTTTGTTCTGGGCACACTCAGATTTCCTACTGTATTAGAGACTCTAGAAAGCAAGAGCATGCATCTTGCTGTAAAGCAGAGTGTGATCCATGGGTGAGAACTATGCTGTGTGTTTCCCTTCAGAAATGGAGTTAAATCCCAGGCTCTGTGTCTTCCTACAAGGAAGACTTCGGTTCAGGTAAGGGCAGTCTTTTTCAGCTCAAACGAACTACATCTTTCACGGAGCTCACACGTTTCTCATCTCAACAGACAAGCGTTGGATGTTAGAGGACCAGTGTTTTGTATCAGTTTAATAAGCAGAGTTGGATTAGATATGGTCTGTATGTGTAGGAAACACCGTTCTTTTGTTCTCAGCACACTCACGTTTCCTGCTGTCTTAGAGACTCTAGAAATCACGAGCGTGCTTCTCGTTCTAAAGCAGAGTGTAATCCATGGATGAGAACTATGCTGTGTGTTTCCCTTCAGAAATGGAGTTAAATCACAGGCTCTGTGTCTTCCTACAAACAAGACTTCGTTTCAGGTAAGGGCAGTCACTTTTCAGCTCAAACAAACTACATCGTTCAAGGAGATCACACGTTTCTAATCTTAACAGACAAGCATTGGATGATAGAGGACCAGTGCTTTGTATCAGTTTCAGAAGCAGAGTTGGACTAGATATGGTCCATATGTGTAGGAAACACCGTTCTTTTGTTCTCAGCACACTCACGTTTCCTGCTGTCTTAGAGACTCTAGAAATCAAGAGCGTGCTTCTCGCTCTAACGCAGAGTGTGATCCATGGATGAGAACAATGCTGTGTGTTTCCCTTCAGAAATGGAGTTAAATCCCAGACTCTGTGTCTTCCTACAGGCAAGAATTCGTTTCAGGTAAGGGCAGTCACTTTTCAGCTCAAACGAACTACATCGTTCACGAAGCTCACACGTTTCTCATCTTAACAGACAAGCATTGGATGTTAGAGGTCCAGTGCTTTGTATCAGTTTAAGAAGCAGAGTTGGACTAGGTATGGTCCGTATGTGTAGGAAACTCCGTTCTTTTGTTCTCAGCACACTCCCGTTTCCTGCTGTCTTAGACTCTAGAAAGCAAGAGCATGCTTCTTGCTCTAAAGCAGAGTGTGATCCATGGATGAGAAGTATGCTGTGTGTTTCCCTTCAGAAATGGAGTTAAATCCCAGGCTCTGTGTCTTCCTACAAGCAAGATTTCATTACACGTAAGGGCAGTCACTTTTCTGCTCAAACGAACTACATCATTCATGAAGCTCACATGTTTCTCATCTTAACTGACAAGCATTGGATGTTAGAGGACCAGAGCTTTGTATCAGTGTAAGAAGCAGAGTTGGACTAGATATGGTCCATATGTGTAGGAAACACCGTTCTTTTGTTCTTGGCACCCTCAGATTACCTGCTGTATTAGAGACTCTAGAAATCAAGAGCGTGCTTCTCGCTCTAAAGCAGAGTGTGATCCATGGATGAGAACTATGCTCTGTGTTTCCCTTCAGAGATGGACTTAAATCCCAGGCTCTGTGTCTTACTACAAGCAAGACTTCGTTTCAGGTATGGGCAGTCACTTTTCAGTTCAAAGGAACTACACCATTCTCAAAGCTCACACGTTTCTCAACTTAACTGACAAGCATTGGATGTTAGAGGACCAGTGCTTTGTATCAGTTTCAGAAACAGAGTTGGACTAGATATGGTCCGTATGTGTAGGAAAGACCGTTCTTTTGTTCTCAGCTCACTCACGTTTCCTGCTGTATTAGAGACTCTAGAAAGCAAGAGCGTGCTTCTCGCTCTAAAGCAGAGTGTTATCCATGGATGAGAACACTGCTATGTGTTTCCCTTCAGAAATGGAGTTAAATCCCAGGCTCTGTTTCTTCCTACAAGGAAGACTTCGTTTCAGGTAAGGGCAGTCACTTTTCTGCTCAAAGGAACTACATTGTTCATGAAGCTCACACGTTTCTTATCTTAACTGACAAACATTGGATGTTAGAGGACCAGAGCTTTGTATCAGTTTCAGAAGCAGAGTTGGACTAGGTATGGTCCGTATGTGTAGGAAACTCCGTTCTTTTGTTCTCAGCACACTCCCGTTTCCTGCTGTCTTAGACTCTAGAAAGCAAGAGCATGCTTCTTGCTCTAAAGCAGAGTGTGATCCATGGATGAGAAGTATGCTGTGTGTTTCCCTTCAGAAATGGAGTTAAATCCCAGGCTCTGTGTCTTCCTACAAGCAAGTTTCGTTACACGTAAGGGCAGTCACTTTTCTGCTCAAACGAACTACATCGTTCATGAAGCTCACATGTTTCTCATCTTAACTGACAAGCATTGGATGTTAGAGGACCAGAGCTTTGTATCAGTGTAAGAAGCAGAGTTGGACTAGATATGGTCCATATGTGTAGGAAACACCGTTCTTTTGTTCTTGGCACCCTCAGATTACCTGCTGTATTAGAGACTCTAGAAATCAAGAGCGTGCTTCTCGCTCTAAAGCAGAGTGTGATCCATGGATGAGAACTATGCTCTGTGTTTCCCTTCAGAGATGGACTTAAATCCCAGGCTCTGTGTCTTACTACAAGCAAGACTTCGTTTCAGGTATGGGCAGTCACTTTTCAGTTCAAAGGAACTACACCATTCTCAAAGCTCACACGTTTCTCAACTTAACTGACAAGCATTGGATGTTAGAGGACCAGTGCTTTGTATCAGTTTCAGAAACAGAGTTGTACTAGATATGGTCCGTATGTGTAGGAAAGACCGTTCTTTTGTTCTCAGCTCACTCACGTTTCCTGCTGTATTAGAGACTCTAGAAAGCAAGAGCGTGCTTCTCGCTCTAAAGCAGAGTGTTATCCATGGATGAGAACACTGCTATGTGTTTCACTTCAGAAATGGAGTTAAATCCCAGGCTCTGTTTCTTCCTACAAGGAAGACTTCGTTTCAGGTAAGGGCAGTCACTTTTCTGCTCAAAGGAACTACATTGTTCATGAAGCTCACACGTTTCTTATCTTAACTGACAAACATTGGATGTTAGAGGACCAGAGCTTTGTATCAGTTTCAGAAGCAGAGTTGGACTAGGTATGGTCCGTATGTGTAGGAAACTCCGTTCTTTTGTTCTCAGCACACTCCCGTTTCCTGCTGTCTTAGACTCTAGAAAGCAAGAGCATGCTTCTTGCTCTAAAGCAGAGTGTGATCCATGGATGAGAAGTATGCTGTGTGTTTCCCTTCAGAAATGGAGTTAAATCCCAGGCTCTGTGTCTTCCTACAAGCAAGATTTCGTTACACGTAAGGGCAGTCACTTTTCTGCTCAAACGAACTACATCGTTCATGAAGCTCACATGTTTCTCATCTTAACTGACAAGCATTGGATGTTAGAGGACCAGAGCTTTGTATCAGTGTAAGAAGCAGAGTTGGACTAGATATGGTCCATATGTGTAGGAAACACCGTTCTTTTGTTCTTGGCACCCTCAGATTACCTGCTGTATTAGAGACTCTAGAAATCAAGAGCGTGCTTCTCGCTCTAAAGCAGAGTGTGATCCATGGATGAGAACTATGCTCTGTGTTTCCCTTCAGAGATGGACTTAAATCCCAGGCTCTGTGTCTTACTACAAGCAAGACTTCGTTTCAGGTATGGGCAGTCACTTTTCAGTTCAAAGGAACTACACCATTCTCAAAGCTCACACGTTTCTCAACTTAACTGACAAGCATTGGATGTTAGAGGACCAGTGCTTTGTATCAGTTTCAGAAACAGAGTTGGACTAGATATGGTCCGTATGTGTAGGAAAGACCGTTCTTTTGTTCTCAGCTCACTCACGTTTCCTGCTGTATTAGAGACTCTAGAAAGCAAGAGCGTGCTTCTCGCTCTAAAGCAGAGTGTTATCCATGGATGAGAACACTGCTATGTGTTTCACTTCAGAAATGGAGTTAAATCCCAGGCTCTGTTTCTTCCTACAAGGAAGACTTCGTTTCAGGTAAGGGCAGTCACTTTTCTGCTCAAAGGAACTACATTGTTCATGAAGCTCACACGTTTCTTATCTTAACTGACAAACATTGGATGTTAGAGGACCAGAGCTTTGTATCAGTTTCAGAAGCAGATTTGAACTACATATGGTCTGTATATATAGGAAACTCCGTTCTTTTGTTCTGGGCACACTCAGATTTACTACTGTATTAGAGACTCTAGAAAGCAAGAGCATGCATCTTGCTGTAAAGCAGAGTGTGATCCATGGGTGAGAACTATGCTGTGTGTTTCCCTTCAGAAATGGAGTTAAATCCCAAGCTCTGTGTCTTCCGACAATGAAGACTTCGTTTCAGGTAAGGGCAGTCTTTTTCAGCTCAAACGAACTACGTCTTTCACGGAGCTCACACGTTTCTCATCTCAACAGACAAGCGTTGGATGTTAGAGGACCAGTGTTTTGTATCAGTTTAAGAAGCAGAGTTGGACTAGATATGGTCTGTATGTGTAGGAAACACCGTTCTTTTGTTCTCAGCACACTCACGTTTCCTGCTGTCTTAGAGATTCTAGAAATCAGGAGCGTGCTTCTTGTTCTAAAGCAGAGTGTAATCCATGGATGAGAACTATGCTGTGTGTTTCCCTTCAGAAATGGAGTTAAATCACAGGCTCTGTGTCTTCCTACAAGCAAGACTTCGTTTCAGGTAAGGGCAGTCACTTTTCAGCTCAAACAAAGTACATCGTTCAAGGAGATCACACGTTTCTAATCTTAACAGACAAGCATTGGATGATAGAGGACCAGTGCTTTGTATCAGTTTCAGAAGCAGAGTTGGACTAGATATGGTCCATATGTGTAGGAAACACCGTTCTTTTGTTCTCAGAACACTCACGTTTCCTGCTGTCTTAGAGACTCTAGAAATCAAGAGCGTGCTTCTCGATCTAAAGCAGAGTGTGATCCCTGGATGAGACCTATGCTGTGTGTTTCCCTTCAGAAATGGAGTTAAATCCCAGGCTCTGTGTCTTCCTACAAGCAAGACTTCGTTTCAGGTAAGGGCAGTCACTTTTCAGCTCAAACGAACTACATCATTCACGGAGCTCACACGTTTCTCATCTCAACAGACAAGCATTGGATGTTCGAGGTCCAGTGCTTTGTATCAGTTTCAGAAACAGAGTTGGACTAGATATGGTCCGTATGTGTAGGAAACACCGTTCTTTTGTTCTCAGCACACTCACCTTTCCTGCTGTATTAGAGACTCTAGAAAGCAAGAGCGTGCTTCTCGCTCTAAAGCAGAGTGTTATCCATGGATGAGAACACTGCTATGTGTTTCACTTCAGAAATGGAGTTAAATCCCAGGCTCTGTTTCTTCCTACAAGGAAGACTTCGTTTCAGGTAAGTGCAGTCACTTTTCTGCTCAAAGGAACTACATTGTTCATGAAGCTCACACGTTTCTTATCTTAACTGACAAACATTGGATGTTAGAGGACCAGAGCTTTGTATCAGTTTCAGAAGCAGATTTGAACTACATATGGTCTGTATGTATAGGAAACTCCGTTCTTTTGTTCTGGGCACACTCAGATTTCCTACTGTATTAGAGACTCTAGAAAGCAAGAGCATGCATCTTGCTGTAAAGCAGAGTGTGATCCATGGGTGAGAACTATGCTGTGTGTTTCCCTTCAGAAATGGAGTTAAATCCCAGGCTCTGTGTCTTCCTACAAGGAAGACTTCGGTTCAGGTAAGGGCAGTCTTTTTCAGCTCAAACGAACTACATCTTTCACGGAGCTCACACGTTTCTCATCTCAACAGACAAGCGTTGGATGTTAGAGGACCAGTGTTTTGTATCAGTTTAATAAGCAGAGTTGGATTAGATATGGTCTGTATGTGTAGGAAACACCGTTCTTTTGTTCTCAGCACACTCACGTTTCCTGCTGTCTTAGAGACTCTAGAAATCACGAGCGTGCTTCTCGTTCTAAAGCAGAGTGTAATCCATGGATGAGAACTATGCTGTGTGTTTCCCTTCAGAAATGGAGTTAAATCACAGGCTCTGTGTCTTCCTACAAACAAGACTTCGTTTCAGGTAAGGGCAGTCACTTTTCAGCTCAAACAAACTACATCGTTCAAGGAGATCACACGTTTCTAATCTTAACAGACAAGCATTGGATGATAGAGGACCAGTGCTTTGTATCAGTTTCAGAAGCAGAGTTGGACTAGATATGGTCCATATGTGTAGGAAACACCGTTCTTTTGTTCTCAGCACACTCACGTTTCCTGCTGTCTTAGAGACTCTAGAAATCAAGAGCGTGCTTCTCGCTCTAACGCAGAGTGTGATCCATGGATGAGAACAATGCTGTGTGTTTCCCTTCAGAAATGGAGTTAAATCCCAGACTCTGTGTCTTCCTACAGGCAAGAATTCGTTTCAGGTAAGGGCAGTCACTTTTCAGCTCAAACGAACTACATCGTTCACGAAGCTCACACGTTTCTCATCTTAACAGACAAGCATTGGATTTTAGAGGACCAGTTCTCTGTATCAGTTTCAGAAGCAGAGTTGGACTATATAATGTCCATATGTGTAGGATACACCATTCTTTTGTTCTCAGCACACTCACGTTTCCTGCTCTCTTAGGGACTCTAGAAAGCAAGAGCGTGCTTCCTGTTCTAAAGCAGAGTGTGATCAATGGATGATTACACTGCTGTGTGTTTTACTTCAGAACAGGATTTAAATCCCAGGCTCTGAGTCTTCCTACTAGCAAGACTTCAATTCATGTAAGGGCAGTCACTTTTCTGCTCAAACGAACTACATCGTTCACGAAGCTCACACGTTTCTCATCTTAATTGACAAGCATTGGATGTTAGAGGACCAGTGCTTTGTATCAGTTTCAGAAGAAGAGTTGGACTAGATATGGTCTGTATGTGTAGGAAACACCGTTCTTTTGTTCTCAGCACACTCACGTTTCCTGCTGTCTTAGAGACTCTAGAAATCAAGAGCGTGCTTCTTGTTCTAAAGCAGAGTGTAATCCATGGATGAGAACTATGCTGTGTGTTTCCCTTCAGAAATGGAGTTAAATCACAGGCTCTGTGTCTTCCTACAAGCAAGACTTCGTTTCAGGTAAGGGCAGTCACTTTTCAGCTCAAACAAAGTACATCGTTCAAGGAGATCACACGTTTCTAATCTTAACAGACAAGCATTGGATGATAGAGGACCAGTGCTTTGTATCAGTTTCAGAAGCAGAGTTGGACTAGATATGGTCCATATGTGTAGGAAACACCGTTCTTTTGTTCTCAGAACACTCACGTTTCCTGCTGTCTTAGAGACTCTAGAAATCAAGAGCGTGCTTCTCGATCTAAAGCAGAGTGTGATCCCTGGATGAGACCTATGCTGTGTGTTTCCCTTCAGAAATGGAGTTAAATCCCAGGCTCTGTGTCTTCCTACAAGCAAGACTTCGTTTCAGGTAAGGGCAGTCACTTTTCAGCTCAAACGAACTACATCATTCACGGAGCTCACACGTTTCTCATCTCAACAGACAAGCATTGGATGTTCGAGGTCCAGTGCTTTGTATCAGTTTCAGAAACAGAGTTGGACTAGATATGGTCCGTATGTGTAGGAAACACCGTTCTTTTGTTCTCAGCACACTCACCTTTCCTGCTGTATTAGAGACTCTAGAAAGCAAGAGCGTGCTTCTCGCTCTAAAGCAGAGTGTTATCCATGGATGAGAACACTGCTATGTGTTTCACTTCAGAAATGGAGTTAAATCCCAGGCTCTGTTTCTTCCTACAAGGAAGACTTCGTTTCAGGTAAGTGCAGTCACTTTTCTGCTCAAAGGAACTACATTGTTCATGAAGCTCACACGTTTCTTATCTTAACTGACAAACATTGGATGTTAGAGGACCAGAGCTTTGTATCAGTTTCAGAAGCAGATTTGAACTACATATGGTCTGTATGTATAGGAAACTCCGTTCTTTTGTTCTGGGCACACTCAGATTTCCTACTGTATTAGAGACTCTAGAAAGCAAGAGCATGCATCTTGCTGTAAAGCAGAGTGTGATCCATGGGTGAGAACTATGCTGTGTGTTTCCCTTCAGAAATGGAGTTAAATCCCAGGCTCTGTGTCTTCCTACAAGGAAGACTTCGGTTCAGGTAAGGGCAGTCTTTTTCAGCTCAAACGAACTACATCTTTCACGGAGCTCACACGTTTCTCATCTCAACAGACAAGCGTTGGATGTTAGAGGACCAGTGTTTTGTATCAGTTTAATAAGCAGAGTTGGATTAGATATGGTCTGTATGTGTAGGAAACACCGTTCTTTTGTTCTCAGCACACTCACGTTTCCTGCTGTCTTAGAGACTCTAGAAATCACGAGCGTGCTTCTCGTTCTAAAGCAGAGTGTAATCCATGGATGAGAACTATGCTGTGTGTTTCCCTTCAGAAATGGAGTTAAATCACAGGCTCTGTGTCTTCCTACAAACAAGACTTCGTTTCAGGTAAGGGCAGTCACTTTTCAGCTCAAACAAACTACATCGTTCAAGGAGATCACACGTTTCTAATCTTAACAGACAAGCATTGGATGATAGAGGACCAGTGCTTTGTATCAGTTTCAGAAGCAGAGTTGGACTAGATATGGTCCATATGTGTAGGAAACACCGTTCTTTTGTTCTCAGCACACTCACGTTTCCTGCTGTCTTAGAGACTCTAGAAATCAAGAGCGTGCTTCTCGCTCTAACGCAGAGTGTGATCCATGGATGAGAACAATGCTGTGTGTTTCCCTTCAGAAATGGAGTTAAATCCCAGACTCTGTGTCTTCCTACAGGCAAGAATTCGTTTCAGGTAAGGGCAGTCACTTTTCAGCTCAAACGAACTACATCGTTCACGAAGCTCACACGTTTCTCATCTTAACAGACAAGCATTGGATTTTAGAGGACCAGTTCTCTGTATCAGTTTCAGAAGCAGAGTTGGACTATATAATGTCCATATGTGTAGGATACACCATTCTTTTGTTCTCAGCACACTCACGTTTCCTGCTCTCTTAGGGACTCTAGAAAGCAAGAGCGTGCTTCCTGTTCTAAAGCAGAGTGTGATCAATGGATGATTACACTGCTGTGTGTTTTACTTCAGAACAGGATTTAAATCCCAGGCTCTGAGTCTTCCTACTAGCAAGACTTCATTCATGTAAGGGCAGTCACTTTTCTGCTCAAACGAACTACATCGTTCACGAAGCTCACACGTTTCTCATCTTAATTGCCAAGCATTGGATGTTAGAGGACCAGTGCTTTGTATCAGTTTCAGAAGAAGAGTTGGACTAGATATGGTCCGTATGTGTAGGAAACACCGTTCTTTTGTTCTCAGCACACTCACGTTTCCTGCTCTCTTAGAGATTTTAGAAAGCAAGAGCGTGCCTCTCGCTCTAAAGCAGAGTGTGATCCATGGATGAGAACTATGCTGTGTGTTTCCCTTCAGAAATGGAGTTATATCCCAGGCTCTGTGTCTTCCTACAAGCAAGACTTCGTTTCAGGTAAGGGCAGTCACTTTTCAGCTCAAACGAACTACATCCTTCACTGAGCTCACAGGTTTCTCATCTTAACAGACAAGCATTGGATGTTAGAGGACCAGTACTTTGTATCAGTTTAAGAAGCAGAGTTGGACTAGATATGGTCCGTATGTGTAGGAAACACCGTTCTTTTGTTCGCAGCACACTCACGTTTCCTTCTGTCTTAGAGATTCTAGAAAGCAAGAGCGTGCTTCTTGTTCTCAAGCAGAGTGTGATCAATGGATGAGACAATGTTGTGTGTTTCACTTCAGAAATGGTGTTAAATCCCATGATCTGAGTCTCCCTACAAGCAAGACTTCGTTTAAGGTAAGGGCAGTCACTTTTCTGCTCAAAGGAAATACATAGTTCACGAAGCTCACACGTTTCTCATCTTAACTGACAAGCATTGGATGTTAGAGGACCAGTGCATTGTATCAATTTCTGAAGAAGATTTGGACTACATATAGTCAGTATGTGTGGGAAACACCGTTCTTTTGTTCTGGGCACACTCAGATTTCCTGCTGTATTAGAGACTCTAGAAAGCATGAGCGTGCTTCTTGCTCTAAAGCAGAGTGTGATCCATGGATGAGAACTATGCTGTGTGTTTCCCTTCAGAAAAGGAGTTAAATCCCAGGCTCTGTGTCTTCCTACAAGCAAGACTTCGTTTCAGGTAAGGGCAGTCACTTTTCAGCTCAAATGAACTACATCGTTCACGGAGCTCACACGTTTCTCATCTTAACAGACAAACATTGGATATTAGAGGACCAGTGCTTTATATCAGTTTCAGAAGCAGAGTTGGACTAGATATGGTCCGTATGTGTAGGAAACACCGTTCTTTTTTTCTCAGCACACTCACGTTTCCTGCTGTCTTAGAGACTCTAGAAATCAAGAGCGTGCTTCTCGCTCTAAAGCAGAGTGTGATCCATGGATGAGAACTATGCTGTGTGTTTCCGTTCAGAAATGGAGTTAAATCCCAGTCTCTGAGTCTTCCTACATGCAAGAATTCGTTTCAGGTAAGGGCAGTCTTTTTCAGCTCAAACGAACTACATCTTTCACGGAGCTCACACGTTTCTCATCTCAACAGACATGCGTTGGATGTTAGAGGACCAGTGTTTTGTATCAGTTTAAGAAGCAGAGTTGGATTAGATATGGTCTGTATGTGTAGGAAACACCGTTCTTTTGTTCTCAGCACACTCACGTTTCATGCTGTCTTAGAGACTCTAGAAATCAAGAGCGTGCTTCTCGTTCTAAAGCAGAGTGTAATCCATGGATGAGAAATATGCTGTGTGTTTCCCTTCAGAAATGGACTTAAATCACAGGCTCTGTGTCTTCCTACAAGCAAGACTTCGTTTCAGGTAAGGGCAGTCACTTTTCAGCTCAAACAAACTACATCCTTCACGGAGATCACACGTTTCTAATCTTAACAGACAAGCATTGGATGATAGAGGACCAGTGCTTTGTATCAGTTTCAGAAGCAGAGTTGGACTAGATATGGTCCATATGTGTAGGAAACACCGTTCTTTTGTTCTCAGCACACTCACTTTTCTTGCTGTCTTAGAGACTCTAGAAATCAAGAGCGTGCTTCTCGCTCTAACGCAGAGTGTGATCCCTGGATGAGACCTATGCTGTGTGTTTCCCTTCAGAAATGGAGTTAAATCCCAGGCTCTGTGTCTTCCTACAAGCAAGACTTCGTTTCAGGTAAGGGCAGTCACTTTTCAGCTCAAATGAACTACATCATTCACTGAGCTCACACGTTTCTCATCTTAACAGACAAGCATTGGATGTTACAGGACCAGTGCTTTGTATCAGTTTAAGAAGCAGAGTTGGACTAGATATGGTCTGTATGTGTAGGAAACACCATTCTTTTGTTCAATCACACTCATGTTTCCTGCTGCCTTAGAGACTCTAGAAAGCAAGAGCGTGCTTCTTGTTCTAAAGCAGAGTGTGATCAATGGATGAGGACACTGCTGTGTGTTTCACTTCAGAAATGGTGTTAAATCCCATGCTCTGAGTCTCCCTACAAGCAAGACTTCGTTTAAGGTAAGGGCAGTCACTTTTCTGCTCAAAGGAACTACATAGTTCACGAAGCTCACACGTTTCTCATCTTAACTGACAAGCATTGGATGTTAGAGGACCAGTGCATTGTATCAATTTCTGAAGAAGATTTGGACTATATATAGTCAATATGTGTAGAAAACACCGTTCTTTTGTTCTGGGCACACTCAGATTTCCTGCTGTATTAGAGACTCTAGAAAGCATGAGCGTGCTTCTTGCTCTAAAGCAGAGTGTGATCCATGGATGAGAACTATGCTGTGTGTTTCCCTTCAGAAAAGGAGTTAAATCCCAGGCTCTGTGTCTTCCTACAAGCAAGACTTCGTTTCCGGTAAGGGCAGTCTCTTTTCAGCTCAAATGAACTACATCATTCACTGAGCTCACACGTTTCTCATCTTAACAGACAAGCATTGGATGTTACAGGACCAGTGCTTTGTATCAGTTTAAGAAGCAGAGTTGGACTAGATATGGTCTGGATGTGTAGGAAACACCATTCTTTTGTTCAAACACACTCATGTTTCCTGCTGTCTTAGAGACTCTAGAAACAAGAGCGTGCTTCTTGTTCTAAAGCAGAGTGTGATCAATGGATGAGGACACTGCTGTGTGTTTCACTTCAGAAATGGTGTTAAATCCCATGCTCTGAGTCTCCCTACAAGCAAGACTTCGTTTAAGGTAAGGGCAGTCACTTTTCTGCTCAAAGGAACTACATAGTTCACGAAGCTCACACGTTTCTCATCTTAACTGACAAGCATTGGATGTTAGAGGACCAGTGCATTGTATCAATTTCTGAAGAAGATTTGGACTACATATAGTCAGTATGTGTGGAAAACACCGTTCTTTTGTTCTGGGCACACTCAGATTTCCTGCTGTATTAGAGACTCTAGAAAGCATGAGCGTGCTTCAAGCTCTAAAGCAGAGTGTGATCCATGGATGAGAACTATGCTGTGTGTTTCCCTTCAGAACAGGAGTTAAATCCCAGGCTCTGTGTCTTCCTACAAGCAAGACTTCGTTTCAGGAAAGGGCAGTCACTTTTCAGCTCAAACGAACTACATCGTTCACGGAGCTCACACGTTTCTAATCTTAACAGACAAGCATTGGATGATAGAGGACCAGTGCTTTGTATCAGTTTCAGAAGCAGAGTTGGACTAGATATGGTCCATATGTGTAGGAAACACCGTTCTTTTGTTCTCAGCACACTCACGTTTCCTGCTGTGTTAGAGACTCTAGAAATCAAGAGCGTGCTTCTCGCTCTAAAGCAGAGTGTGATCCCTGGATGAGACCTATGCTGTGTGTTTCCCTTCAGAAATGGAGTTAAATCCCAGACTATGTGTCTTCCTACAGGCAAGACTTCGTTTCAGGTAAGGGCAGTCACTTTTCAGCTCAAACGAACTACATCGTTCACGAAGCTCACACGTTTCTCATCTTAACAGACAAGCATTGGATTTTAGAGGACCAGTTCTCTGTATCAGTTTCAGAAGCAGAGTTGGACTATATAATGTCCGTATGTGTAGGATACACAATTCTTTTGTTCTCAGCACACTCACGTTTCCTGCTGTCTTAGAGACTCTAGAAAGCAAGAGCGTGCTTCCTGTTCTAAAGCAGAGTGTGATCAATGGATGATTACACTGCTGTGTGTTTTACTTCAGAACAGGATTTAAATCCCAGGCTCTGAGTCTTCCTACTAGCAAGACTTCAATTCATGTAAGGGCAGTCACTTTTCTGCTCAAACGAACTACATCGTTCACGAAGCTCACACGTTTCTCATCTTAATTGACAAGCATTGGATGTTAGAGGACCAGTGCTTTGTATCAGTTTCAGAAGAAGAGTTGGACTAGATATGGTCTGTATGTGTAGGAAACACCGTTCTTTTGTTCTCAGCACACTCACGTTTCCTGCTGTCTTAGAGACTCTAGAAATCAAGAGCGTGCTTCTTGTTCTAAAGCAGAGTGTAATCCATGGATGAGAACTATGCTGTGTGTTTCCCTTCAGAAATGGAGTTAATTCCCAGACTCTGTGTCTTCCTACAAGCAAGACTTCGTTTCAGGTAAGGGCAGTCACTTTTCAGCTCAAACAAAGTACATCGTTCAAGGAGATCACACGTTTCTAATCTTAACAGACAAGCATTGGATGATAGAGGACCAGTGCTTTGTATCAGTTTCAGAAGCAGAGTTGGACTAGATATGGTCCATATGTGTAGGAAACACCGTTCTTTTGTTCTCAGAACACTCACGTTTCCTGCTGTCTTAGAGACTCTAGAAATCAAGAGCGTGCTTCTCGATCTAAAGCAGAGTGTGATCCCTGGATGAGACCTATGCTGTGTGTTTCCCTTCAGAAATGGAGTTAAATCCCAGGCTCTGTGTCTTCCTACAAGCAAGACTTCGTTTCAGGTAAGGGCAGTCACTTTTCAGCTCAAACGAACTACATCATTCACGGAGCTCACACGTTTCTCATCTCAACAGACAAGCATTGGATGTTCGAGGTCCAGTGCTTTGTATCAGTTTCAGAAACAGAGTTGGACTAGATATGGTCCGTATGTGTAGGAAACACCGTTCTTTTGTTCTCAGCACACTCACCTTTCCTGCTGTATTAGAGACTCTAGAAAGCAAGAGCGTGCTTCTCGCTCTAAAGCAGAGTGTTATCCATGGATGAGAACACTGCTATGTGTTTCACTTCAGAAATGGAGTTAAATCCCAGGCTCTGTTTCTTCCTACAAGGAAGACTTCGTTTCAGGTAAGTGC
Organism: Onychomys leucogaster; assembly: GCA_949786385.1. Taxonomy (NCBI): domain Eukaryota; kingdom Metazoa; phylum Chordata; class Mammalia; order Rodentia; family Cricetidae; genus Onychomys; species Onychomys leucogaster. Next base: position 54,569 of record CATKUP010000800.1, read on the forward strand.
AGTCACTTTTCTGCTCAAAGGAACTACATTGTTCATGAAGCTCACACGTTTCTTATCTTAACTGACAAACATTGGATGTTAGAGGACCAGAGCTTTGTATCAGTTTCAGAAGCAGATTTGAACTACATATGGTCTGTATGTATAGGAAACTCCGTTCTTTTGTTCTGGGCACACTCAGATTTCCTACTGTATTAGAGACTCTAGAAAGCAAGAGCATGCATCTTGCTGTAAAGCAGAGTGTGATCCATGGGTGAGAACTATGCTGTGTGTTTCCCTTCAGAAATGGAGTTAAATCCCAGGCTCTGTGTCTTCCTACAAGGAAGACTTCGGTTCAGGTAAGGGCAGTCTTTTTCAGCTCAAACGAACTACATCTTTCACGGAGCTCACACGTTTCTCATCTCAACAGACAAGCGTTGGATGTTAGAGGACCAGTGTTTTGTATCAGTTTAATAAGCAGAGTTGGATTAGATATGGTCTGTATGTGTAGGAAACACCGTTCTTTTGTTCTCAGCACACTCACGTTTCCTGCTGTCTTAGAGACTCTAGAAATCACGAGCGTGCTTCTCGTTCTAAAGCAGAGTGTAATCCATGGATGAGAACTATGCTGTGTGTTTCCCTTCAGAAATGGAGTTAAATCACAGGCTCTGTGTCTTCCTACAAACAAGACTTCGTTTCAGGTAAGGGCAGTCACTTTTCAGCTCAAACAAACTACATCGTTCAAGGAGATCACACGTTTCTAATCTTAACAGACAAGCATTGGATGATAGAGGACCAGTGCTTTGTATCAGTTTCAGAAGCAGAGTTGGACTAGATATGGTCCATATGTGTAGGAAACACCGTTCTTTTGTTCTCAGCACACTCACGTTTCCTGCTGTCTTAGAGACTCTAGAAATCAAGAGCGTGCTTCTCGCTCTAACGCAGAGTGTGATCCATGGATGAGAACAATGCTGTGTGTTTCCCTTCAGAAATGGAGTTAAATCCCAGACTCTGTGTCTTCCTACAGGCAAGAATTCGTTTCAGGTAAGGGCAGTCACTTTTCAGCTCAAACGAACTACATCGTTCACGAAGCTCACACGTTTCTCATCTTAACAGACAAGCATTGGATTTTAGAGGACCAGTTCTCTGTATCAGTTTCAGAAGCAGAGTTGGACTATATAATGTCCGTATGTGTAGGATACACAATTCTTTTGTTCTCAGCACACTCACGTTTCCTGCTGTCTTAGAGACTCTAGAAAGCAAGAGCGTGCTTCCTGTTCTAAAGCAGAGTGTGATCAATGGATGATTACACTGCTGTGTGTTTTACTTCAGAACAGGATTTAAATCCCAGGCTCTGAGTCTTCCTACTAGCAAGACTTCAATTCATGTAAGGGCAGTCACTTTTCTGCTCAAACGAACTACATCGTTCACGAAGCTCACACGTTTCTCATCTTAATTGACAAGCATTGGATGTTAGAGGACCAGTGCTTTGTATCAGTTTCAGAAGAAGAGTTGGACTAGATATGGTCTGTATGTGTAGGAAACACCGTTCTTTTGTTCTCAGCACACTCACGTTTCCTGCTGTCTTAGAGACTCTAGAAATCAAGAGCGTGCTTCTTGTTCTAAAGCAGAGTGTAATCCATGGATGAGAACTATGCTGTGTGTTTCCCTTCAGAAATGGAGTTAATTCCCAGACTCTGTGTCTTCCTACAAGCAAGACTTCGTTTCAGGTAAGGGCAGTCACTTTTCAGCTCAAACAAAGTACATCGTTCAAGGAGATCACACGTTTCTAATCTTAACAGACAAGCATTGGATGATAGAGGACCAGTGCTTTGTATCAGTTTCAGAAGCAGAGTTGGACTAGATATGGTCCATATGTGTAGGAAACACCGTTCTTTTGTTCTCAGAACACTCACGTTTCCTGCTGTCTTAGAGACTCTAGAAATCAAGAGCGTGCTTCTCGATCTAAAGCAGAGTGTGATCCCTGGATGAGACCTATGCTGTGTGTTTCCCTTCAGAAATGGAGTTAAATCCCAGGCTCTGTGTCTTCCTACAAGCAAGACTTCGTTTCAGGTAAGGGCAGTCACTTTTCAGCTCAAACGAACTACATCATTCACGGAGCTCACACGTTTCTCATCTCAACAGACAAGCATTGGATGTTCGAGGTCCAGTGCTTTGTATCAGTTTCAGAAACAGAGTTGGACTAGATATGGTCCGTATGTGTAGGAAACACCGTTCTTTTGTTCTCAGCACACTCACCTTTCCTGCTGTATTAGAGACTCTAGAAAGCAAGAGCGTGCTTCTCGCTCTAAAGCAGAGTGTTATCCATGGATGAGAACACTGCTATGTGTTTCACTTCAGAAATGGAGTTAAATCCCAGGCTCTGTTTCTTCCTACAAGGAAGACTTCGTTTCAGGTAAGTGCAGTCACTTTTCTGCTCAAAGGAACTACATTGTTCATGAAGCTCACACGTTTCTTATCTTAACTGACAAACATTGGATGTTAGAGGACCAGAGCTTTGTATCAGTTTCAGAAGCAGATTTGAACTACATATGGTCTGTATGTATAGGAAACTCCGTTCTTTTGTTCTGGGCACACTCAGATTTCCTACTGTATTAGAGACTCTAGAAAGCAAGAGCATGCATCTTGCTGTAAAGCAGAGTGTGATCCATGGGTGAGAACTATGCTGTGTGTTTCCCTTCAGAAATGGAGTTAAATCCCAGGCTCTGTGTCTTCCTACAAGGAAGACTTCGGTTCAGGTAAGGGCAGTCTTTTTCAGCTCAAACGAACTACATCTTTCACGGAGCTCACACGTTTCTCATCTCAACAGACAAGCGTTGGATGTTAGAGGACCAGTGTTTTGTATCAGTTTAATAAGCAGAGTTGGATTAGATATGGTCTGTATGTGTAGGAAACACCGTTCTTTTGTTCTCAGCACACTCACGTTTCCTGCTGTCTTAGAGACTCTAGAAATCACGAGCGTGCTTCTCGTTCTAAAGCAGAGTGTAATCCATGGATGAGAACTATGCTGTGTGTTTCCCTTCAGAAATGGAGTTAAATCACAGGCTCTGTGTCTTCCTACAAACAAGACTTCGTTTCAGGTAAGGGCAGTCACTTTTCAGCTCAAACAAACTACATCGTTCAAGGAGATCACACGTTTCTAATCTTAACAGACAAGCATTGGATGATAGAGGACCAGTGCTTTGTATCAGTTTCAGAAGCAGAGTTGGACTAGATATGGTCCATATGTGTAGGAAACACCGTTCTTTTGTTCTCAGCACACTCACGTTTCCTGCTGTCTTAGAGACTCTAGAAATCAAGAGCGTGCTTCTCGCTCTAACGCAGAGTGTGATCCATGGATGAGAACAATGCTGTGTGTTTCCCTTCAGAAATGGAGTTAAATCCCAGACTCTGTGTCTTCCTACAGGCAAGAATTCGTTTCAGGTAAGGGCAGTCACTTTTCAGCTCAAACGAACTACATCGTTCACGAAGCTCACACGTTTCTCATCTTAACAGACAAGCATTGGATTTTAGAGGACCAGTTCTCTGTATCAGTTTCAGAAGCAGAGTTGGACTATATAATGTCCATATGTGTAGGATACACCATTCTTTTGTTCTCAGCACACTCACGTTTCCTGCTCTCTTAGGGACTCTAGAAAGCAAGAGCGTGCTTCCTGTTCTAAAGCAGAGTGTGATCAATGGATGATTACACTGCTGTGTGTTTTACTTCAGAACAGGATTTAAATCCCAGGCTCTGAGTCTTCCTACTAGCAAGACTTCAATTCATGTAAGGGCAGTCACTTTTCTGCTCAAACGAACTACATCGTTCACGAAGCTCACACGTTTCTCATCTTAATTGACAAGCATTGGATGTTAGAGGACCAGTGCTTTGTATCAGTTTCAGAAGAAGAGTTGGACTAGATATGGTCCGTATGTGTAGGAAACACCGTTCTTTTGTTCTCAGCACACTCACGTTTCCTGCTCTCTTAGAGATTTTAGAAAGCAAGAGCGTGCCTCTCGCTCTAAAGCAGAGTGTGATCCATGGATGAGAACTATGCTGTGTGTTTCCCTTCAGAAATGGAGTTATATCCCAGGCTCTGTGTCTTCCTACAAGCAAGACTTCGTTTCAGGTAAGGGCAGTCACTTTTCAGCTCAAACGAACTACATCCTTCACTGAGCTCACAGGTTTCTCATCTTAACAGACAAGCATTGGATGTTAGAGGACCAGTACTTTGTATCAGTTTAAGAAGCAGAGTTGGACTAGATATGGTCCGTATGTGTAGGAAACACCGTTCTTTGTTCGCAGCACACTCACGTTTCCTTCTGTCTTAGAGATTCTAGAAAGCAAGAGCGTGCTTCTTGTTCTCAAGCAGAGTGTGATCAATGGATGAGACAATGTTGTGTGTTTCACTTCAGAAATGGTGTTAAATCCCATGATCTGAGTCTCCCTACAAGCAAGACTTCGTTTAAGGTAAGGGCAGTCACTTTTCTGCTCAAAGGAAATACATAGTTCACGAAGCTCACACGTTTCTCATCTTAACTGACAAGCATTGGATGTTAGAGGACCAGTGCATTGTATCAATTTCTGAAGAAGATTTGGACTACATATAGTCAGTATGTGTGGGAAACACCGTTCTTTTGTTCTGGGCACACTCAGATTTCCTGCTGTATTAGAGACTCTAGAAAGCATGAGCGTGCTTCTTGCTCTAAAGCAGAGTGTGATCCATGGATGAGAACTATGCTGTGTGTTTCCCTTCAGAAAAGGAGTTAAATCCCAGGCTCTGTGTCTTCCTACAAGCAAGACTTCGTTTCAGGTAAGGGCAGTCACTTTTCAGCTCAAATGAACTACATCGTTCACGGAGCTCACACGTTTCTCATCTTAACAGACAAACATTGGATATTAGAGGACCAGTGCTTTATATCAGTTTCAGAAGCAGAGTTGGACTAGATATGGTCCGTATGTGTAGGAAACACCGTTCTTTTTTTCTCAGCACACTCACGTTTCCTGCTGTCTTAGAGACTCTAGAAATCAAGAGCGTGCTTCTCGCTCTAAAGCAGAGTGTGATCCATGGATGAGAACTATGCTGTGTGTTTCCGTTCAGAAATGGAGTTAAATCCCAGTCTCTGAGTCTTCCTACATGCAAGAATTCGTTTCAGGTAAGGGCAGTCTTTTTCAGCTCAAACGAACTACATCTTTCACGGAGCTCACACGTTTCTCATCTCAACAGACATGCGTTGGATGTTAGAGGACCAGTGTTTTGTATCAGTTTAAGAAGCAGAGTTGGATTAGATATGGTCTGTATGTGTAGGAAACACCGTTCTTTTGTTCTCAGCACACTCACGTTTCATGCTGTCTTAGAGACTCTAGAAATCAAGAGCGTGCTTCTCATTCTAAAGCAGAGTGTAATCCATGGATGAGAAATATGCTGTGTGTTTCCCTTCAGAAATGGACTTAAATCACAGGCTCTGTGTCTTCCTACAAGCAAGACTTCGTTTCAGGTAAGGGCAGTCACTTTTCAGCTCAAATGAACTACATCCTTCACGGAGCTCATACGTTTCTCATCTTAACAGACAAGCATTGGATGTTACAGGACCAGTGCTTTGTATCAGTTTAAGAAGCAGAGTTGGACTAGATATGGTCTGTATGTGTAGGAAACACCATTCTTTTGTTCAATCACACTCATGTTTCCTGCTGTCTTAGAGACTCTAGAAAGCAAGAGCGTGCTTCTTGTTCTAAAGCAGAGTGTGATCAATGGATGAGGACACTGCTGTGTGTTTCACTTCAGAAATGGTGTTAAATCCCATGCTCTGAGTCTCCCTACAAGCAAGACTTCGTTTAAGGTAAGGGCAGTCACTTTTCTGCTCAAAGGAACTACATAGTTCACGAAGCTCACACGTTTCTCATCTTAACTGACAAGCATTGGATGTTAGAGGACCAGTGCATTGTATCAATTTCTGAAGAAGATTTGGACTATATATAGTCAATATGTGTAGAAAACACCGTTCTTTTGTTCTGGGCACACTCAGATTTCCTGCTGTATTAGAGACTCTAGAAAGCATGAGCATGCTTCTTGCTCTAAAGCAGAGTGTGATCCATGGATGAGAACTATGCTGTGTGTTTCCCTTCAGAAAAGGAGTTAAATCCCAGGCTCTGTGTCTTCCTACAAGCAAGACTTCGTTTCCGGTAAGGGCAGTCTCTTTTCAGCTCAAATGAACTACATCATTCACTGAGCTCACACGTTTCTCATCTTAACAGACAAGCATTGGATGTTACAGGACCAGTGCTTTGTATCAGTTTCAGAAGCAGAGTTGGACTAGATATGGTCTGTATGTGTAGGAAACACCATTCTTTTGTTCAAACACACTCATGTTTCCTGCTGTCTTAGAGACTCTAGAAACAAGAGCGTGCTTCTTGTTCTAAAGCAGAGTGTGATCCATGGATGAGAACTATGCTGTGTGTTTCCCTTCAGAAAAGGAGTTAAATCCCAGGCTCTGTGTCTTCCTACAAGCAAGACTTCGTTTCAGGAAAGGGCAGTCACTTTTCAGCTCAAACGAACTACATCGTTCACGGAGCTCACACGTTTCTAATCTTAACAGACAAGCATTGGATGATAGAGGACCAGTGCTTTGTATCAGTTTCAGAAGCAGAGTTGGACTAGATATGGTCCATATGTGTAGGAAACACCGTTCTTTTGTTCTCAGCACACTCACGTTTCCTGCTGTGTTAGAGACTCTAGAAATCAAGAGCGTGCTTCTCGCTCTAAAGCAGAGTGTGATCCCTGGATGAGACCTATGCTGTGTGTTTCCCTTCAGAAATGGAGTTAAATCCCAGACTATGTGTCTTCCTACAGGCAAGACTTCGTTTCAGGTAAGGGCAGTCACTTTTCAGCTCAAACGAACTACATCGTTCACGAAGCTCACACGTTTCTCATCTTAACAGACAAGCATTGGATTTTAGAGGACCAGTTCTCTGTATCAGTTTCAGAAGCAGAGTTGGACTATATAATGTCCGTATGTGTAGGATACACAATTCTTTTGTTCTCAGCACACTCACGTTTCCTGCTGTCTTAGAGACTCTAGAAAGCAAGAGCGTGCTTCCTGTTCTAAAGCAGAGTGTGATCAATGGATGATTACACTGCTGTGTGTTTTACTTCAGAACAGGATTTAAATCCCAGGCTCTGAGTCTTCCTACTAGCAAGACTTCAATTCATGTAAGGGCAGTCACTTTTCTGCTCAAACGAACTACATCGTTCACGAAGCTCACACGTTTCTCATCTTAATTGACAAGCATTGGATGTTAGAGGACCAGTGCTTTGTATCAGTTTCAGAAGAAGAGTTGGACTAGATATGGTCTGTATGTGTAGGAAACACCGTTCTTTTGTTCTCAGCACACTCACGTTTCCTGCTGTCTTAGAGACTCTAGAAATCAAGAGCGTGCTTCTTGTTCTAAAGCAGAGTGTAATCCATGGATGAGAACTATGCTGTGTGTTTCCCTTCAGAAATGGAGTTAATTCCCAGACTCTGTGTCTTCCTACAAGCAAGACTTCGTTTCAGGTAAGGGCAGTCACTTTTCAGCTCAAACAAAGTACATCGTTCAAGGAGATCACACGTTTCTAATCTTAACAGACAAGCATTGGATGATAGAGGACCAGTGCTTTGTATCAGTTTCAGAAGCAGAGTTGGACTAGATATGGTCCATATGTGTAGGAAACACCGTTCTTTTGTTCTCAGAACACTCACGTTTCCTGCTGTCTTAGAGACTCTAGAAATCAAGAGCGTGCTTCTCGATCTAAAGCAGAGTGTGATCCCTGGATGAGACCTATGCTGTGTGTTTCCCTTCAGAAATGGAGTTAAATCCCAGGCTCTGTGTCTTCCTACAAGCAAGACTTCGTTTCAGGTAAGGGCAGTCACTTTTCAGCTCAAACGAACTACATCATTCACGGAGCTCACACGTTTCTCATCTCAACAGACAAGCATTGGATGTTCGAGGTCCAGTGCTTTGTATCAGTTTCAGAAACAGAGTTGGACTAGATATGGTCCGTATGTGTAGGAAACACCGTTCTTTTGTTCTCAGCACACTCACCTTTCCTGCTGTATTAGAGACTCTAGAAAGCAAGAGCGTGCTTCTCGCTCTAAAGCAGAGTGTTATCCATGGATGAGAACACTGCTATGTGTTTCACTTCAGAAATGGAGTTAAATCCCAGGCTCTGTTTCTTCCTACAAGGAAGACTTCGTTTCAGGTAAGTGCAGTCACTTTTCTGCTCAAAGGAACTACATTGTTCATGAAGCTCACACGTTTCTTATCTTAACTGACAAACATTGGATGTTAGAGGACCAGAGCTTTGTATCAGTTTCAGAAGCAGATTTGAACTACATATGGTCTGTATGTATAGGAAACTCCGTTCTTTTGTTCTGGGCACACTCAGATTTCCTACTGTATTAGAGACTCTAGAAAGCAAGAGCATGCATCTTGCTGTAAAGCAGAGTGTGATCCATGGGTGAGAACTATGCTGTGTGTTTCCCTTCAGAAATGGAGTTAAATCCCAGGCTCTGTGTCTTCCTACAAGGAAGACTTCGGTTCAGGTAAGGGCAGTCTTTTTCAGCTCAAACGAACTACATCTTTCACGGAGCTCACACGTTTCTCATCTCAACAGACAAGCGTTGGATGTTAGAGGACCAGTGTTTTGTATCAGTTTAATAAGCAGAGTTGGATTAGATATGGTCTGTATGTGTAGGAAACACCGTTCTTTTGTTCTCAGCACACTCACGTTTCCTGCTGTCTTAGAGACTCTAGAAATCACGAGCGTGCTTCTCGTTCTAAAGCAGAGTGTAATCCATGGATGAGAACTATGCTGTGTGTTTCCCTTCAGAAATGGAGTTAAATCACAGGCTCTGTGTCTTCCTACAAACAAGACTTCGTTTCAGGTAAGGGCAGTCACTTTTCAGCTCAAACAAACTACATCGTTCAAGGAGATCACACGTTTCTAATCTTAACAGACAAGCATTGGATGATAGAGGACCAGTGCTTTGTATCAGTTTCAGAAGCAGAGTTGGACTAGATATGGTCCATATGTGTAGGAAACACCGTTCTTTTGTTCTCAGCACACTCACGTTTCCTGCTGTCTTAGAGACTCTAGAAATCAAGAGCGTGCTTCTCGCTCTAACGCAGAGTGTGATCCATGGATGAGAACAATGCTGTGTGTTTCCCTTCAGAAATGGAGTTAAATCCCAGACTCTGTGTCTTCCTACAGGCAAGAATTCGTTTCAGGTAAGGGCAGTCACTTTTCAGCTCAAACGAACTACATCGTTCACGAAGCTCACACGTTTCTCATCTTAACAGACAAGCATTGGATTTTAGAGGACCAGTTCTCTGTATCAGTTTCAGAAGCAGAGTTGGACTATATAATGTCCGTATGTGTAGGATACACAATTCTTTTGTTCTCAGCACACTCACGT